>CM038110.1:27606236-27678625 GCA_001642375.2 Mentha longifolia | reverse complement strand
CATACTTGGTGCGGTGCACTTAAGTGGACCGTAGAATTTACCCATCAAAGGTGGGTATTTTTGATAGAAAATTTTGGATGTGGGTAATCTTGAATGTTCCTAATCAAAAGTGGATATTGTGCATATATACCACATTTCATATTAGGCAGTTTAGGGTTGAGTTTTTAGGTATGAGCCTGCACAATCTTGGGTCTATGACTGAGGTGACAGGATTTGATTGGTTCCTTTAAATTTTTTCATTTACTGCATAGGTTTGATATATGACAATTTCTTTGTTGGGACCTTTTTTCAATTTAGTTTTGATGATGTTATTCGACACAACACTTAGAGAGATTTTACTCTTTTATAGAGTTAAGGTTAATAGGGGCGAGTTGACCTTGTTAGTAAGGTCAGCGAGAAAGGTCAGTAAGTTGATCTTGTTTCTAGAGATTGATTGATCAACCTTGTAAAGGTCAAGGTCAGTGTTCAACCTTACCTATAGAGATCAATCTGTAATCTTATTCCTTAGTCAACCTGCTAAAGGAGTTCAAATCACTTTCCGTGAAGAGTTCAAGATAGCTCGAAGATTGAAGGAAGATTGCTGAAGACTCCAGTTTGATGAGGTTCATCAACCTGCCTACATAGGTTGATCTGATCTGGTCTCTGCCTCTCCGGAAATAAACATGGACTGTCTCAACGGGAAGAAAGTATTGTGTGTCAATGTATGGATCTGACACACCCAACGGCTCTATTTCAAATGGGGCCTATAAATACCTTCTTCCTCACCAGAATCAAGTATGAGAAATTGATCTTAAAAAGCCAAATCTCTACAGAAATCTCAAGCCCTCAAAGCAAAGCTCGACACTCGAACCAAAGTTATTTCCCAAGTGTTGAGACCTTCAAGATTTCTAATTTTGGAATCTCACATAATTCTCTCTACAAAGCTTACTGTGTATTTGTCCAAGTAGAAAGGAAAGTTAGTCTGCCATTGTTGAGTTGTTCAAGCTCTACAATTAGTTTAGTCAGTCAGTTAGCAAGCTGTAAGTCTAGCTGCAAGGTTGTAATCTCTTTTGAGAGGGTCACATCCCAGAACTCGTGTCTAGTCTTCGTCAAAGCTCGACAAAAATTGGAGTTGCTCATCAACCAGTATAAATAAGAGAGGTCATATGGTCATGACCCATAACTCGTGCTTGGAGTTTGTCAAGTTAGACTGACGACGAGACTGGTTCTTAGAGCCAGCTTAAATAAGAGAGAAGTTAAGGTATTCAGCTATGACGGTAGCTGACGTGGAAGTAGGAGGTTATTTCCGACCAGCTAAATCGACTGTATCGCCCTCTCTCTCTCTCTCTACTCTTTATTTCAGTCGACCTTACTTAATACTTATATTGAACTAAGCTTCATCTCACTGCATTCACTCCTATTAAAGAACCTGCTAAAGGGGTAACCTATGTTGCATGGGTGAGGGGTGTGGGTGCGGGGGCGATAGAATACGAGTGCAAGGATACGTATTTTGAAAATTTAATAGGGTGTGTTCGGCTAGGGTACGTCTATTTATTTTTATTTTTATTATACAATCTAAATCAATTGAAATAAAATAATTAACATACTAGTGTTGAGTAGAAAATTTATCAAATGTTTGAATCGATAGAGGGTCTGGAGGCATATTGGAATCAACCCTGTTTATGCGTTATGCGTGTTCTGCTTCTAATTTAAATTTTCTTTTAATTAAAAATACTTAAAATTTACAACAACAATAAAAAAAAACCCTTAAAAACTCAAGTTAACAAAAATAACCCTATTTTCTCAGAATTCGTGAATCCTCTTCATGGGTTACGCATATCCTGCTCACGGGATACACGTATCCATTATTATTTATATTAAATTAAATGAGGATTCGCCACGTGGCGAATCGGGTGCGAATCCGCGGCAAATCGCACCCGCACCCTGCAAGTATCCAATACTGCAATGTGTTGTTTTTTAAAGAATTCGTGCATCAGAGGGGGTAACTAAAGAAAAAAAATTCTAAGAGTAGCCAACAAGACCACCAACTTCCGCTCTGCAAGATCAGTCTACATAAGCTCAGCAGGCCACCTGCATAAGCTCAGTAACTGGCCTGATAAACTGGCTGGTAACCTGGCCTAGCAAACTAGCTGGTAAACTGGCTAGCAAACTGGCAGGTAACCTAACCTGGTCTGATAGACTGACATGGTCTTATAAACTGAGCTGATCTTATAAACTGATCTCTTCTGATAAGTTGACCTGACTTGTCAACAAGATCACAGTTTGTTTTAAAATAAAAAAAAGTTGGACATTGGTGTATTCCCCCCCCCCCCCCATACACCAATCTACTCTTTCTGGGACTAACAAGTGGTATTAGAGCGGTGGTCCTTTCGACCATCGTATCTGTATACTAAAAGTTCTCTTCAAACTTTTGGTCGAATTGAACTGATCTAGGAAAATTTGTCGAAAAATCCATATATTTAAATATCAAGGTATATCTATTTAACCTTGGAGTTATAGTTAATTTAATCAAAAAATAAATAAAAAATATAATTAAACATATAATTATTTATTTCCACATAGCATGATTTAATATGCTATATAAATTTAATTGCGTGCGATGTTAACTTGTAAATATTAGTGTTCATGGAACCATGTTAGCTAATGGCCTATTGGGGAATTATTTAAAAGAAAAGATCAACGAAACTTGATTTATGAGTTTGTGAGTTGACTCTAATTTTCTGAGGTAGTTCATATATAAGAACTAATTAATGAATTACACAGTCCGATTTGAATTTCAAACAGAATACACGTAGTATCCCTTTCTCTTCTCGAAATACGTACAAGAAGATCAATTCTAACATGCTTACGTTATACAATCACGTTAAAAGTTAATAATTATTAAAAATATATATTTATCAGGTCACATAAATCTTTTTCCTTTTATTGATTTGTGGCACATGAGCATATAATCGTAAAGAAAAGAGGGCAATATGAATAGAAAATCAGATTAATGAAAAACACAAAAATTAATTTAAATAAAAATAAAAATTGCTTGATCTAGCTACGAGCTCTAAATTCTAAAGTAGAAAAACCAACAAATACATTTCTACGAGAGCACTATTTAAAATCAATAAACTTACGCATAAAAAAACAACTATTGAAAGCAAAGACGACTTATATACATGCGGATAGATGAAATTAAGCTTAGATTTAAACTCATGCAAAATTTGAAAAATACAAGAAATTAATCATGGAACGGGGTATGACTTATTGTGACACATGCATTTATAAGCCATAGGGCAAGTCTCAGCCTCTTCCAGGGATGAGCAAACGAAGCTGACCATCACTAGACGGCATGGGGTACAAGATCCACAAGCGTGTGTACAATCCGGTAATCTCGACCCGGCTACCTGCAGTGTATCCGCCCGTTCGTGCTTCAACGGGTTCGGCCCTACCCGGTAGTAGTTCTCGGGTCTCTGTAACGAGTTCTTTTCAGTGTGCTCTGATTGGATCTGTTCGTCATGATCTGCTAAAGAAAATATCGATCAATTAGTTAAAAAAAATATATCAAATAAATAATAGCATGAAAAATCTTTATTACATAGTATTGATTATGTGTGTGAGCATTATATTTGAATAAAAATTTTGAGTCGACCACTAAAAGGGATTAAGATAAAAAAAATAATCCCTTCGTCCCAAACTAAATGTAACACTTACAGATTTTAGAGAAGTGTTGTTACATTTGATTCGGAGAGAGTAATAAAAGTTCGAAAAAATCGAAAAAAAAAACAAAATAAAATCGTACGTGGACGTAATTTGCCGACACGAGCTGCATGCGTAGTGAGTAGCAGCAACATGAAAACGAGGAGCACGAGCCGTAGATCCGTTCATCGTTCGTTCTTGCATTTTTCCTTAACTTGCGCAGACGATCAATCAATCGATATTCGACAGTGAAACCCTAGAGCTAATTGGAGAAGATGAGGAAAAGGAGGGAGGTAGGAGCAAGTATATAAAGAGAAGGAGGAGAGAGAGAGAGAGAGAGGAAATAGTAGGTATTGAAGCAAGTCACAGAAAAATGAGTGAGAGATGGGAAAGATCACATGAAACTAGAGTGGTCACAAGGCTTTGCAACCATTTTTAACCATTTTGGTATCACACTTTTAGTTTTTGTGAATAATGGTAATAATTAATAACGGGGAATTTACTGCCTACGCACAGTGGTGCTTTTACGTGACTGTAATTGAATTGAGAGGGTGATTTTGAGTGTGGGCAATTAATGCAACTGATTTTTATTGTGTAAAGATGGGAGAAAGTTATTAATTTATTTTACTGTGTATTTTCGTGTGCTCGGTTTGATTTAATGTGAACGCCATTAATGTTTTCTAATGTTTACTAGTAAGCAGGGCTCGCAATTTATTTGGATATTGTTAATTAGTTCTTGAAAGTTTTTGGTAGGGTGATGAAAAATGTGATCCGACTTCAGCCCCAATCGATTTTGGGCCTAAAAATGGACTGGCCCAAATTTCTATTTGTGCAAAGGAATTCATTCGATTCCACTAGATTGTAACACAACAGTCCCTCCCCTTTTATCCTTTTCCTATTAGGACTCCTAATAATGTTTTATTTATAAATTGCAAAAAAACAAAAACAAAAAAAACGTTGGGCATTATATACAGTATCTGTAAATTGGAAACAGTTTCTTTTTTACACGTTTTTTCGTAGGAAATAAAAATAGTTTTTGTTCTGCATAAGTATTTACTTATTAAATGTTAATGTCAATCCAAATTGACCAAGTTGGCAAGCATTGGTGCGACCGGTCAATATATATAGCTCTCTATGGTCATATTAAATTATTTACGTAATTACTAAGCTTAATTATTTATCTCATCTGGCTGCTGAGAATATCTCATAAAATATAGTTCCACCCCAAATATAGTTCTCATAAAATAATGTTGATACACACCATATAAAATATCATAATTACACAATTTACACACGTGATTAGACTGGCATACTATTAAATACAATTAACTTACTCCCTCATCAATTCAAAAGATTTTCTAAGCTCAATTTAAGGCTGAAAAATCTAAGTATTCTATCTATTTAACCTAGAAAATAATTACTATTCACTTAGAAAAAGTATATTTTTCACAAAATGAGAAGTAGAGAGAAAATAACTTTCATGGAGGAGTTGTAAATTTAAAAAAAAAAAAAAAATCTTGAAATTAGAGAAAATGTTTTTAAAAAATTAAGATCATGAGGTTATATTATCCTAAAAAACAAGGATCGAGTCTTAAATTAATTATTGCAGATGTTTTTTCTAGGAATGTTCATTTGTTGACCTATTTTAGTAATAGAAAATAGTTCCACGTCATTATCATCTATTATTTCTTCCGCCCACCAGCTTAGAAAATAAAAATACAGTCAAAAAGAAAAAAAAAAAAAATCCTCAAAAAAATCATATAAATAACACTTTCCCTTTTCCACACTCTAAACTTGGCATTAATCCAAAAGTAGTGAGCAGCAGCCATGAACGCTGTCTCGAGAAACCCCACAGTTCGTTTCACTAGGATGGCTGAGGAGTACGGCTACGACGCCGGAGCGAGAAGCGGCGGCGTCAATCAAGGGTGGAGGATTTTCTCGACGCGGCGGAGCGGCCAGAATCTGATGACTTCTTGGAGCTACCGCCGCGATAGGGCCAGGAAGAGGCAGATTTTTCTTCAGACGTACAAGTTGGGGTATGTTAACTCCGGCGATAAGCTGCTGAGAAGTCGGAAGCTGAAGAAGATGGTGGTCAAGGCGAAGACGGCGGTGGTTTCAGTTTTGGCCTTCATGCGCGGCGGCGCCTTGAGATCGTGCAATTCCCGCTCGGCCATTCCGGCGGCGTCTCCTGCACGAAAGTTCTATTGACGAAACGATCTAAGAGCTAACTAATTAAATAACCGATTCATTATTATTATTATTATTATTATTATTATTATTATTATTATTATTATTATTATTATTATTATTATTATTATTATTATTATTTATGATTAGTATTAGTATATGTAATTTCATTCTTTTATACTTAAATATTACATTTTCATTTTAAAATGGTATATACATATATTATATCTATCATGAGCAAAATTAAGACACGCGTGTTTGAAATAATATAAATCGATATTTTGAAATGACATGCTAAACTATATTTAATTAGTCAAAGTTAGTTTTGTTCTTAATGGTCCGAATATATCACTACCATCATATCCATACCATTCAATTCCATGATGATCTTGACTAGCATTAATTTAATCCCCATATGAACAAACAATATAAAGTTTCGTAATTGCAACATATTTTTTTCATTAGATGTTTTATTTTAGAAAGTACTATATCATGCATTAACACGTGTGTATTATAATGTACGTATATTATCTTTGAGATGATATACATATCTTTAGGACCATATATATATATGATTCCATTCTCAAATATATATAATATGATTCCATCACTGCCATTACTGTAGAAAACTTAAAACCACAATATAAGAAATAAATCCTTGAACAAAAATCGCATTAATTAATGCCAATACACATATTTCGAATTAAAATCTAAATAATAATAATAATAATAATAATAATAATAATAATAATAATAATAATAATAATAATAATAATAATAATAAATGAAGAAAAACCAGATCGTCATACCGTCGTATCAGCATATATATCAGGTAATGAGAGCTTGTTTGATTTTATCCATAATTTCACAAATGATTTTGTTAGCTACTGCCAGTGATCCCGGTGAAAGGTTTGCATCAGGAGCAGAATCTACCAAAACCTAGATATATTGTAATTAATACATCAAAATAATTTTAATTTGAGAATACTAATCACGAACCAAGATTTGCACAAGTAAAGTTCGAAAAAAAAAAAGAATAAAGAGTACTACCTGAAGGGCCACCGTCAACAAAGATCCTCCGGTTTCACCTTGAGTGGGCCCATCGGGGAGAATGGCGAACCCCGATGGGAGTAAGGGTACGGAACCCGGATCCCCTCCACCTAAGATCGAGTCTGCTCGAGTCGAGTCGATTGGGGCGTAGACCACGTATGAGGCAGTCGGGTCTTTGCGACTTTCTTGCACCATTATCGTTTCTGTCGGGTTTGAACCCGGACCCTATGTATAGGAGTGCATTGATGACTTAATGTTATATACTGTATTATCGTTATTGTTGTTTTTGTATTATAGTAGTAATATATATTTTTAATGTAATAGCGTTTATGTTAGAAATATTTATAGTGAGTCTCGCCTTTAGTTGATACATTGTAACACGGTTACCGTCTTCACTTCCGCTTACAACATGTGCCATTTCTTCAACATCTCCTCCATTTAGAAGCATGTCCCACTAGTGTAAATCAATTAATTGGAAGAATTAAATAATCAATTTGGAAAATATTCATTGAATATAAATGAGAAATAAAATGTACAGACATGCAAAATAGGATGGGAAGGAGGGAGTACCTCTTTTCGAGTATTGTGATCGCGAAGGAAATCGAAAACCCTCTTATGTGGAATCGGAAGCCAAAAGGAAGTGGCAATGGTGAGGTGGAACCCTAACGGCATGCTCAAACCATCCACATTTTTCCGGGTCATGATTTTCACAGTGTCGCCCGAGTTACCAACCCCGGATATTGTTGTCCACGTATTCGCAATCGAAGCGTTTACTCCACAACAAAATCTTGTCACCATTCTCTCTCCTAGCTTTAGCATGCTTTTCCTACACTCTTCATTTCCTACTACATATATAATCAACGACGATGCATGTTTAGGCATATTTTTTTCTTTTTTTGAACAATATTAACTGGAATTTAAAGACCATACCACGGAGAACTCGAACTCGGGACCTTTGGTCCCAAAACTTAACCCCTACCGCTAGGCCAACACATGCACACACGTTTAGGCACTTTAATTTATGATGATTCCAACTATATCATGTGTTGAGTTGCATCTTGTGAAATATATAAAAAATATAACTGAAAGAAAAATGATTGGTGATCTTACCTAAATAGCCTACGTCCGAAGGAGCCAACCCAGATGCGACGCGTTGGCAATATCCCTCGAGAATCGCAACCCATCGTCGGGCCCCAAAAGCCAGACCAGCCGTGATTAGGGGCTTGTATATGCTATGAACGCCTCCTTGTTCCACTTCAACATGTTCAACCCATGTCACCTATATATAACATTTGCACGCTACATTAAATACGATAGTGTTATGGAGCATGACATTGTAAGATATACATGGAAAGTATGTAATAAATCAGAACATGTGAAGTATAGTACAAGACGTGACAAAAATCGGACCGTTATCTTGGAAGTTTGGAACAAATCAAAACATGTGAATTATAATATAACACGTGATAAACATCGGACCGTTACCTTAGAGCAAACATTAGGCATTTCTTGAATGAGACAACCGGAGGGCCTTCTACGACATGTATTGTTGAAGGGAGTGGTGTGTAAATGGTCTAAAGAGACATCCACCACGGCCCACGTGCCATCCACGTGCTGTCTACAATGTCGTACGAAGTAGCATTCGCGAGTGGGGACCACCGGTGAAGGAACGTGAAACTCTGCATTAATCTTCCAACGTATACAATAGTTGTAATTTATTATATACAAGTGTGTATATATATGATTAATATGAAAACATATAAAATTATATAGTATGATTTGTACCACATGCATCACTTCGTTGTACGTTCCCTCCAATCCAGGCAACACCACTTGCAAGTTCGTTGCTTGTGAAACTACTCCTGAAAACACATTTGCCCATTGCTCCTGAAATTAAATCAACTATATATATTAGCAGTATTTTTACGATTTAAAGTGATTATTCTTATGTATTTCACTTAAATTTCATTATTATCTATGCATGAGCATGTAACATGTAACATTTACATTGCATCAAACAACATATACATACCACATTCATGAGGATCTCAACGACCTCCACGGCAGTAGCGGGGATGACAACCGATTCACGCGACGCCTCGGATTTAAATCCATCCTTTCTCGGCCCGAAAACTTTCAAAAAAGCCCGAAAATATTCCTCTTCATTTAACATATAAGTATGACGGTCCACGCTCGGCACCCACAATGGTTCACCCAACTGCCCCACTCTCACAAGCTCCTCCATGGCCGAGCCCGCCGCCTCGATCACCGCCGCCCTATAGTCTTCACTTTGTGCCTCGTTATTTGTTGACCGCCACCGGTTTCCGGCGATTAAAGAAGAGGACGTCTCGGTCACATGCTTGTTAGTGAACTAATGATTTAATAAATAAACCATAATATATTTGTTTTCATTTAATGTATGATATGATAGAATTAATGTGGAGAAAGATCACTTACTTGTCTTAAAGAAGTACTCTCCATCCTCAGGTGGTTTTCTTGAAAATTTAGGTCTCTTAGAGTTGGAACACCGCAATTAGGGCAAGAAGCATTGCTCAAAGCTTCTCGGAACCTTAAATTCTCGGCCCGAAGACGTTCGTTTTCGGTTCGGAGTTGGGTGTTCTCTTTGTGCTCATGTTGTGTCTGTGCATTAATCAATCCATTCATATTGATATCAATGGAAAAAAAAAAAAAAAAAAAAAAAAAAAACTTGAAGAAATTAAATTTCATATATTTTTTTTAATTTTTAATTTTAAACGCACACGTGACACAACAGAATCAACAAAAGCTAAAAGAATCTCGTTTATATTAATTAGGCCTTGGTAGTTTCCCTTTTTCATTATATGGGCAATGCGCATTTAATTATTTGATAAAAATTTAACATCCGTATACTTTCCAAATTTTGTTACAATTAATAAAGTTCATGTTTAAAAATCGAGTCTCGCATGTAATTTAATTAAAACTCTAGAACATACTACCTCCATCCCATATAGTTAGTCTCTTTTGCTTTATTGACTTTTTCGGCACGCGTTTTCACCGAAACCTAGTACGAGTTTTAAAATATAATTTTGAAGTATTTTTTTTAAGATAAAGTAAAAGAGTATCCCGTAAAAAAAATATTTCAAAATTATATTTTAAAACCCGTACTAGGTTTCGGTGGAAACGCGTGCCGGAAAAGTCAATAAAGCAAAAGAGACTAACTATATGGAATGGAAGTAGTATGTTAGAATTAGGCTCTTCTATCCCAGTCCCAGTTGATAAAATTAAATGGAAACTCGAACATTCACATAATTCGTGAAAATGGTTGGTTTTCCTTCATTAATTATAAAGGAAAACAAAAATTCCTGCATTTACCTTCATTTGTGTTCTCTTGTTTTGGAACCAAAATTTGACTTGAATTGGTTCAATCCCAAGCAGTTGACTCAGTTCTTTTCTTTGCTTCTCGTCTGGATGGGGACACTCTTTATAAAACCTACACTTATTAATTCATGTTAATATAATAGTACTAGTAATTAAGAATAAGCAAATTTTTCTACTGTATTTATTAAACCCTAAAAATAAAAGGAGAAAATCAATTAATTAAGAAGAGAGAAATTAACGTACAATTCCATTTGTTGGATCTGTTGAGGAGTGTGACGATTGTAGCGTTTTCTCTTACGTTGCTCATCCAAAATGGAGTTGAATTCCGAAGCTTCTCTCTCATCATCACCCATTTTTCTTTACCCAAAAAAAAAAATGTAAATGTTTTTCCATTCAAATTAGTAGTCTTCTCTATAAAAATTTACATTTGCTAACTATATGCAATGGAAATCATGAAATTCATGAAATATCGAATTTTGCAGTCGAATGTACTAACCCAATAAAACAGAAAGGGAAAAAAGAAACAACGAGAAACCGAACAATAAAAAATTAAATACAAGCAGATTGAAGCAACTTTCTCATTGAATTAATATTCAATTATATATTTGGTGGTATGTATATTAGCAAGAAAGAAGCGAGTAAAACCTTAATCTATTAGGAAGGGAAAAAAAAAAATAAAGGAATATAATATAGTTTAATACAATTAATCTTCAAACATTTTCAAGTACGTACCCTCAAACCGTTAGACGCCTACAAAAATATCTAGACAATTAAAAAAACTTATGACTTTGCTATAAGCAAGCAAAAATTATTGTCTGAAGTTCAATAAATTTTGTGGGATTTTATAAGTAAGCCCAGTCTTGGAGATAGAGAGATGAGGATGAAATCTACCATCTGCGTGCGTGTGTTGTGTATGAGAGAGAGAGAGAGAGAGGGCAAAGGGGAAATCAGAATAAGAGGATGAGAAGTGAGAGATTAATTAAAAGTGAAAAACTTTCAAAACTAAATAAATAAATAAATAAATAAAGTGAAAAGGAGAGAAACATAATAGTACAAAAGAAGTAGATTTTATTACGAGATGGTTGTATTACAAAAATGGAATTGTGTAGGGGAAAACGAGTTTGAGGATAGGAATTGGGAATCATCTTCTTATCATAATTCATAAGGGCTTTGGTCAAACCAAACTAGTTTCATAGATTAATGTGTGAATTCGATTATTTGCTGAATTCGTGAATCCTTTCATACTTAACAAGTTATTAATACGCGTAAAGATTAGTAATTATACTTCAATCTATAACATGAATGGAACGCATGATTAGCATAAGAAACTATAAGGGTAAAATATGATTAATTCATATTTCTATAGTAAGATTAGTCAACTTTAATAATCTTACTTTTAAATGTATGACGCTTTTAAATATCATTTCTAGATGTTTCATGAAAATAAAAATAAACCCCTTAATATAGAAGATAAAAATGAATGAATGAATGAATGAATAAAAGAACACCTCAATTTACATCGGGGAACATAACCAATTCGACCTCACCTAATTGGGGAGGCAAAAAAATGGATGATGTTGATCGATCATATCGAGGGGTCAGCCATTAATTATTGATTATGTTTAATTAGAGATGTTGATTCAAATTTGAGAGTTTATTAATTTCAATTAGAATTACATTATTTGAATTAAATTAACTATAACTTATAAAAATAGTTAAGGGGTCGGCTTCACTAGATTCCACACGAGACATTTGTGGTTGTTAAAGCATCTCCAAGAGATTTGCGCTATTTTACTGCAGCACCAACACAAAAATATTGTAGACACAGTAATTCATTTTCAACAGTTTACACAAAAATACTATAGAAAAAAATATTTTATTTTATTTATTTATTTTTAATAATATGAAAACAAGATAAAATTATACGAATAATAAAAATTTAAACCCATTAAATTAATATGCGAAATAAGTAGATATTATAAATAAATAAATAAATAAATAAAACTACAATCCTAATATTTTTAGAAAATTACAAAAAAAAAATGGGAAAACGATGATTGAGCCTCATCAGAACCTCTCAAATGAGTAGGAAAAAGAGTATTCATCTCGAATTATTTCTAAATTATAATGATAAAATATTCTAAATTTCAAAATTAGAATATTATTCCCACAAATATTCGATTAAAGCATCTTGAAGTACACAATGAGTAGTTCGATTTCTGATTTTTTTTTTTCAATCGAGCAAGAAACTTTTGATGCATAGTAGGTCTGTTTCCTCGATTATGATATCGTTCGGTGGCGGTGGCACTTCCATTGCTTCACCGATTGAATTTTTTTTTTCTTTAGTTTTTTTCAGTATATTTTTCTTGTATTGTTAACTTATGTTCTCATGTTTTAATTGTGTTTTGTATTTTTGGTTTGCCAATTTTATGAAAAAATTTATTTATGTAATTTTTATTTTTATTATTTTGTATTGTTAATATTTTTTTAAACATATATCAAATTGAATTGTAATAAAAATAAAAATTTAATACAACAAAACATACTAAATAAAATAAAATACAAAGTAACACAAAAAAATAGAAAAAAGTAAAATGTGTAAGGACGAAAATAGAGGGATAGTGGAATGCTACATTGTTGCGTTATTTTAGAGGGGAAACTGTTTATTCCACAAAAATAAAGGATCGTTTGAAGTTGATTGATAAAGCAAAATCCACCATCAAAATAGCGCTCAGGGGTATTTTGAAGAGCTCTTAGAGATGCTTAATATCTTTGATCTTTTGGACTACATAAATACGTCACTCTACCACTGGACCACTCCTTGACGGGTTTTGAACTTGTTTACAGCTTACGACGATGATGAAGTGATACATACTTGGTACATTTTCTCCGATTTTATTTATATTTTTTGAACAAATAGGAGTATGTTTCTCCAAAATAATAGGTATATTGTTCTTATTAGGGAATGACTGATACACACGAATGAAATGATTCTTTTATGGAGCAAAAAAAAGAAATGATTCTTTTATTTACAGTCTAACTAATGGATACAGCTGCTCCTCATCTTTTCTTCCATTCATGTTATCAGAAAATAGAATACTTCATTTTTGTGGAAAATCTTCGTCAAGTCAAAAGAAACATAAATAAAGAGAGTATGGAGAAATTAAAAGCCAGACATTTTCAGAAATTCTGGACAAACTTTAAAAAATTAATTGAGAACACGTTAAATAAAACTTTATACGGAGTATCATTTTTGTATTCCTCCATTTCATTATTCATAAAAGAGAACACATCGTATATAAATAAAATTTTGTATACATTAAAGAAACAAAATTAAGAATTATTATTATTATTAAGATGGAACTTTTTTCCAATCGTATTTGGTTACATTATTTTAGTTGGCCTACTCACTATGGGTACGTGACGTGGCGTGAGTGGTTTGAGGAATTTGCTCAACCGTTCTTTGACTCTCTCCGTCTCCTAATTTGAGTTTCGGAGAGAGAGATTTCCTAATTTAATATTCATAATGATTTATAATCATGTTCTATTTTTTTTTAATTTTTTTTTAGGGTATATAATCAATAATCATGTAGTATTAGTATTATTTATCGAATTACTTTTGCTCCGTACATTAATTTCCAATACAAATCAATACTAATATTCTTTAAAATGAATTTTTATAGTACATGATTTTGATATAAAATAATTATATTATTTTTTTTGTTTTAAATTAATAATTATATAATTATGTGATTCCCGTCGAATTTCGACGGCCACTATACTAGTTACTTTATTATTTGGGGATATAGAATTTTCAAATTAACTACCCTAATTAAAGTATAGATGCATGATTTGTTGTGAAATTTGAATATAAGATCATGTTTTTTTTTTTTTTAAAAAAGGAATTGTTTATACTGCTACTGCTTTGTAAGTTATTCTAATAACAAAATTTTATTTTATTAAATAAAGAACACGAATAAATAACAAATTCACATTTTCTACACTTAAGAGATCCTAAGAAATTCTCTCTCTAATGAATGAACAAATCAAACGTATTTCTAACTCCCAAATTTCATATTACAAATACTGTAAGAAAAAAAGAAAAAAAAAAATTAAAAGTACATGACTATGACAGAAATCGTTAGTTTTGAAATTTAAAATTAAAAAAGTAAAAAATGTAACCACGGAATAATAATTCATACTTATAAAAATGATTACTAAAAACTAGAAATTTAGAGAATATAGTGTCTAATTAAAATGGTTAATTGAAAATAAATAGATATAAGAAAATAACTATGAAAGAATTAAGACTTTATATAATAGTAAAAAAAAAAGAAAAAAAGAAAAACCAAGTTACGAGTTTAAAAAAGAAAAGAAAAGGAGCAGAGTTATTTTTCTCTCTCCAAAGTCCAAACTCCAAACCCACTCGCTCACTCTTTATCTCTCCACCCCACCTCACCTCACCCACTTCCCTCCTAAAATAACTGCCGCCAAGAAAATGTAAATCTCAGCTTCACTCGTCTCTCCCACACTATTTTCATTGTTTTTTACCACCATTACATTACATTAGATTAGATCTCCAAATTACAGCTCCAGAAAAAAATGTTGAATATTATGTTCGGATGGAGAAAGGCTTCAAAATGGTATTCCTTGTATATTTGTTAGTGTTGGTTGGAATTAGATCCAAGTCTTATAAATTAAAATGAGTGGGGTTTAATCATGTATGATTAATGCAGTAAGAAGCTGATAAAGAGGGTGCAATGCCGTTTGAAGTTGGTGAAGAACAAGAGGATTTGCATAGTGAAGCAGCTGAAGAAGGACGTAGCTGAGCTCCTCAAACATGGCCATCACCAAACTGCCTTCCAAAGAGTAAGTAGATGATACTTCCATTTCATTTCTAGAATTTATTTTATTTATTTATTTATTTATTTCATAGTAGTAATTTATTTGCAGGTAGAACAGGTTGTGATTGATGAGAATATGGTACAAGTGTATGATCTACTCTACCAGTTTTGCGAATTTGTCATCATCAATCTTCCTTACATCCGCAAGCACAGGTATTTACATATTTCTTCTATACTATTGTATTCTTTTAAATTTATGATTATAATGAATTTATTTTAATTTATATTTAGGGATTGCCCCAATGACATAAGAGAAGCAGTATCAGCTCTGATATTCTCATCGGCTAGATTCGGAGAATTGCCTGAGCTTCTCTCCGTTAGGAACCTCTTCTCCCATCGCTACGGCCATAAGTTCGTCGCCACCGCTCTCCAACCTAACCTCATCAACACTCAGGTTGCTGTTTCTGTTTCTGTTGCTTTTCTTTCTTCTTAATTTCTTTTTTCAAATTCATTTCTCATTTTTAATCTAATTTCCAACTGCCAACTGCAGATTATAGAGGGTCTTGAAATGAAGAGTGTGCCTAATGATGTCAAGTACAGATTCTTGGATGAAATTGCAACAACTTTCATTGACGCAAAGGCAGAAGCAGAGCCCTTGTTTCTTGAATACAAACCCCACTTCCACTTGCAAGAGCAAAATCAGGTGACCTAGCACCTTCTTTTACATCAATTCTCTCTCTCAAGTCTCAACTATATATATGTTTTCTCATATCATAATAGTGATAGTAATAGTAATAGTACTAGCATTTTGGAAAACAGATCAACAATGTGAGGAGAGAGGAAGAGGATAACAACAAACTCTGGCTTTTCGGAATGTCCAAGAAAGAGATGGATGATATTCAAGAGTTCATTTCACCTGTCATCAAAGATGGGAGCCTCCAAGATCAGAGATTCTTCGTCTTCAAATCCTTCGGCCTCCACAATACAGATTCCGACAGTTCAAGAAAGTCAAGGTCACTCATTCAAGAAAGTCTAAGTAGTGCTGATGAATCGGATGATGAAATTAGGCGTAAATCCCATCATCAGATCCAACCTCAGCCTCGTTTCTTCTTGGTTAACCGAGAAGTAAACGGGGCTGAGGAGGCAGAGGAGTTTTCCCTGCGTCATTTTGAAAAAGATGACGTGGCGGGAAAACTGACTCTGCCTTCTTCTGCTTTGAGGGCAATTACCATGCCTTGCCAAAGGACTATAGAGTGCAATGCCAATGCAACTGAGAATATTAATAGATCCAACTCTTATCCTTTTGGTCAATTGTACGACGATTACTCGCCTTGTCGACATATCCATCCGAAGCTTCCGGATTACGACGAGCTGGCTGCCAAGTTTATGGAGTTGAAAAGAGCAAACCTTGAGAAGAATTTAGATGTTAAATCTAGGTAGATTGATTTTGCTAGGTGTTTGATTACAAGTCTATTTTTTTACTATGCAGGGTAAGGGTAGTGTTCATTTGAGCATGGCATTTTTTGGAATGGATGTTTTTACTTTTCTGGGATTTATTTATGCACGTTGGTAATTGGTAGTATAACTATTTTGGAACTACATTTCTCTCATTTTCAGATAATATCGCCAATTTCGTACCCACTAAAACGAAACACAAGCAGAATTCCTTATCAATTGCGTTATTTTATTTTTATGTTTTTATTTATTTTATTTTATTTGTGGCCATGTCTCGCAACTGCGTATGTATGATGAGTTTATTAAAAAGTTAAAGACCTTTTCAATAATGCTCATCATATTAGATTACTGAATTTTTTAACATAACTTTAATAATAATTTTTATCGGTGTTTGACTGTTTGTTGACATGCGGAGCAGCTAATATAAATATCTGAAATATTATACGGAGTAAATCTATGTGTTTGTTTGATATATATATTTTTTTTTCTTTCTAAAAAAATTATAGACAAAATTAAGCAAAAAGAAAGGGCCACATGTACTTCGTTTGGGCCTGTAATTGTATGGGCTCGGCTCATCAATTAATAGTACTGAATATTATTGAATCGAGATCCAACTTATTAATTAATTTATCAATATTAGAGTAAAATTTAAGTTTGGTAAGACCGGATCTAAATGTGAGAATTGCATGAAAGAACTTGATTGGTCGAAAG
The DNA here is from genome assembly GCA_001642375.2 of Mentha longifolia. Taxonomy (NCBI): domain Eukaryota; kingdom Viridiplantae; phylum Streptophyta; class Magnoliopsida; order Lamiales; family Lamiaceae; genus Mentha; species Mentha longifolia. The sequence continues at coordinate 27,661,337 of CM038110.1, read as the reverse complement.
TAATGGGATTTCCACTTTTGTCAACAAAACAACGCATTTGGTCGACAAATTTGTTTCCATTTTCGTTTCATGATTGATGTCAAAACCCAACACGTGGCTGTCCCCATATAACTTAGTCCAAAAAATATTGTCACGCTTTATCTTATTGTGAGAATTTCCATTTCCGTATTCTTCGAAGTGATCACTTTCTTTTTGACATTATATTTAAGAAATACATATGTGAAGGACTTAATGGTGGTGTCCACCCCTTTTTAGTGAGTGTAAATTAAGGCTTAAAAAGGAAAGTGACAACTTTGGAGTAAACGTCTCAATATGAAAACGTGGTCACTTCAAAGAATACAGAGGGAGTAATAAGCACCCGCTCACTTTCCAATGTATACAAATACAATACATGCATTGTGAAATAATTTTGAGTATGAGATTCGAATTCGGTCCAAATTCCAACGGATCCAAATTTTTAAAAGTTTAGATCATAGAAAATGGAATATGGACCTAGACCAAGATCCATTGCCGTCTCTACTACCGTCCCTATTTATAGATGATCGACTTATGTTAGTTAAATTTAAAATTTTATTGCATCGGCCATGAATTTTCATTAACAAATTATTGCAATTTTCATGAATTTCACCGTAAATGCACCATAAGAAGAAAAAAAAAAGGATGACATTTTAGTTGTACAATTTTAATTTTTATGATTTTTTATGGAATATCAAATCTAGATTTGTCTCAAACTGAATTCTCTTTTTGGGCTAGTTAAAAGAAACTTTATTTCAATTTAATTGACTGAGTTATAAAAAATTCGAACGTTGATGGGACTTATAATTCCGCAAAAGTTATAATAACGAAACTCAATTTATAACTTCCCTAAAAAAAATTATAACAAGGCGGAGACTATAGAACGGCGGGAGCATTACCCTGCCTCAAATTCTCTTCAAATATGGAGTACTAATTATGTATAAATTAATTTAATTGGTGTTTAAATTTACATAAATATCTAAATTTTGCCCTATCAAAATTTTTATAAAGTTGGGGCGAAGTGAAAATTGTATCTATGACCTAACTTGCAATTCTAATTGAATGTACTATTTTTTAAGGCTGACAAAGTTCTACCTCTTTGAATAACCTTAGTGGATTTTTTTTTTACGAAAGATTCTCTTGATAACATTATACTACGAACTATGGAATCTTATCTGAAAATATATTAATAAAGATGTAATATGATATATAAAATACAACTAATGAACTTATGTTTGTTTCACTTCACCATAAAGGTATTGATTCTTGCAGGATTATGTTAGTAAGCCATTTCAATTCCCCCCCCCCCCCCCCCCCCCCAATGTTGATTAGTAATATCGTGAGCGATTTTATAAGAAATTCTTCAACGCATGATCAAGATTTAAGTATTTAATTTCTTGTGGAGACAATTTTCCATGTTTTCCGAATAAAGCAAATATCACCTTTTTTGTTTTAAGGAATACTCAGTTACTCTCTTTTTATTTGTCTTCAATTACACAAATTCTTTTTATTTCTCCGTCATTAAATTACACAAATAAAGTTTATTATCCCTCATTATTATATAAAATGTACGTATAATAATGATAAAAGTAAATTTAATAGTTTAAATTAATTTTCACTTAGATATATATAATATGACATTTATTTGGAACAAAATTTTGATAATAGGGACATTTAAATTGGTGTCACGGAATAAATAAAAATAATCCTGCAAGAATCAATAGGACATTTAAGTAGGGACATTTAAATTGTGATGATGAGGGGATGTGACCGGGTGGACCACCGACACGTGCCGATTCAAACCGACTTCTACAGACACAGTAATGTTGGTTGACTTTCCTTTTTCATGCCCAAAATATCTCTTTCTTTTATTTTTTTTCAATTCTCTCCACCGAAAGTTATGACCATACGTGTTTTTATTTTAATGCTTCTGCTGTTTTTCGCCATAACTTTAAAATCATTGTCCTCTGATATATTTTTTTTTCTAAGAATATTATTTGGTGTTCGACTAAAATAATCTATTTGGAGTACAACATAATTTATGATTTATACTCCGTATCAAACAATTTACAGTGATTTTAATGTGTGAATTTGAAGATAAAAATCCATAAAAATGAACCAAGACAGTATATGCTTGTATGAATTTTATTACAGTATATGCTTGTATGAATTTTATGGATATCATATGCTTGTATTTTCCCTTCAATTTCAATGTATCGTAAATTAGTCTAATTTTATAATGATTTATTAGGGTACACTAGTTCAACTATGATTTACAATTTATCTCTTAACATTTGACTTTAATATTACAAAAATGATTATTATGGTAGATAAATTCAAAACTAGACTACATAAATTTTTAAAGTTCAATTTTTAGTTATATTTGCTAATTACCATTCATTATATAATATAATTTTTATTTTTTCAATAAATATTACTTCCCTTGTCTCATTCTTATTGAGTCATTCCATTATTATAATAAACTATATTGAATAAAATGAGTTCATTAAATATGGAATGGAGAGAATATTAAAAAAAAAATTAATTAGCAGCCCAAGACCTTAAAATGGAGTACTTGTATTTTACAAACTCGTAACAATATATACTCGTGGATTTACCGAATATTGTAGGATAATACTAAGAGTAATACTAATTGTATGATTTTATAGTACTGTATGCTACAATACATATGATCAATGTTATATGTCAAGTCTTTGTCAGAGCTATTTATTATATACTGTAGTTGATTAGAATATGTATCGGTATCGGGTCACTTGATTTTTAATTAAGTTTGATTAATGGCTCGTTTAATTATGTGATCTACGTTTTATTATTTTGGAAAGTTCTAGAGTTTGAGTTCGCATCCGAGAAGATTAATTGACTTCGGTGATTAATTATTTAATTAAGGATATTCGTATGGTTGGTTTTCAGTATGTGATTAATTTTCTTATTTATAATAACTTCCGTGATGCCTTATAATTTCAACGCGATACGTATTAAAATAATTAGCCAACCCTTTCATTCAGCTCGGTGCGGATCAAACTTGGCTACCAACAATACACAGATAAGAATAATAATTTATATTGACTTCGATTATTAAATTGGAAAAAAGAAAGAAAATATCATGAAAGTATTGATTATATATGCAATCATAATTCTATATCAATTACCGTATGGTATTCTCCACTTTGTAGGGCCACGAAACCAGGTCAATAAGAATCATAATCCTCTATCCCAACTAAAATAAAGAAAAATAAAATATTCTAAATCAATAATACCAAAGTAGACTCTTAAATTCCACAATATAGACATGGGAGGTCTGCTATTTTGTAGGAAGAATTTTGTGCATGGATGGATAGTCATATATACTTAGGTAGGGGCCTGATTAAATGAAGATCCTCTAAAGATTAATACTAGCATAATAGGTCAATCAATTCTCTTTACACAACTTCAATTTTAAATTTTTAATGTTCATGCAATTATAAATACTCGAGTCGGCCATGCTTTTTTCGGAATCTAGATGGGTGAAATTAATGAGTGTTCCCAATTGAAAGGAAGAAATCAAATTTATGCATATGAAAAGTCTTTATTAATAATCACCAAAATTGGAGCTATTTTTAAGATGCGGTAATTCCTTACCATTCAAAAGCGAAAAAACACGAGCAAAATTTCCCTCCAAACTGAGATGGTGGTGTGTGTTTGACTTTGTACTTTAGCTACATGGATATTGTTAAATGGAAAATAAAGAAGATATATACTACTACTAAACAAAGAAACGGACCAATGAGAGGTAGCCACCACCTCGTACGGAACAAAACATCGCCACTAATGGATACAGCGTAGTGCCGCCGTCCGCGGCTGAGGTGGTGGAATCCGATTGGCCACTATTATTTTTGTAGTAGTTTGTCGTTGGATCCAATTAATCTCGACAAATTCCCCTATTCTTACTTATTAAAGTAAAAAAACAAATTCCCCTATTTTAACTCGTCTCTATCGGCGAAGACTTTGGTCGCGCCACCCGCATTCGTTTTCTAGTGAAATAATAATAATCCCTATTCATAAAAGTTAAGCCACTTTAATTTGAGATAAATTTTTTTAAGAAGTTGAGTTAGTAGAAAGTGATTAAGTAGTTTACGAGATGAAATCCTCTCGTTTGTGTTTTACTTTGTGGTCGATAAGGTTAAAGAAAAAGAAAAGAAAAAAAAAAAGTAGATTAAAGTCTTGTTTGTTTAAAAAAAATTGTTTATGTTAAAGTTCTAGTGAATATATTTATTTGTTTATATTTGTTTAAAGAAAAATATTTGACGAATGATTACCCGTTTTTGAGTAATGATGATTAGCCAAAGGTCAATAATTAATTGAAGATGACTTAATTGTTAGTTTGAGGGAGTGCGGAACTTAATCTATGAGGATTATAAAATTTATTTATGTGTTTTTTATATTGTATATGATTTTATTTTTGTGTAATGAATTATTAAAAAATGGAACATTTTATTTTATTTATGGTTAGTTGTTGAATAATTGGCTAACCTACCCGCGTTTTAGATTAACTGATACAATGATTTTTTTTTTGATTTTTTTTTTTTTACTTTTAACAGTTAGCTGAACCGATAAAAAATCGTATGGTTGATTTTTTTTTACATGTCAACTAATCCGTGCTCATCCCTATCTCTCGTTCTTTTTTTTTTTTTTTGATCGAAAAGAAGGAATGTTATAAAATTAACCAGTCAAAGGTCGGAGATACAGGAGGTACGAGGCGTACTGGCGCCGGCAAGAAAGAGGAAGGTTACATCCACAAATCGCATAATCTAGTATTAGACCACTTCTCAAAGTTACCATTCGAGTCTACCTCTCCACGGACATGACACCAATTCCAGAAGCGACATTTAATTTCTTCGTCAATGCGTCGAAGGTTCCATTCCTTATGTTCAAAGCAGACCATGTTGCGCCATTTCCACCAAACCCACACGACACAAATCCAGAGGCCTCCAAGAAAGGTTCTTGGTTTACCCCCACCGAAGAGATCGGTGAAGCAAACGAAGTGGTCCTCGATTGTGCGCGGTGCCGCCTAGCAGGCTCCACACCATTGTAGTGTATTGTTCTATATCTTCTGGATTACTGAGCAAGCAAGGAGGAGGTGAGGGAGCATTTCTTCTTCCACCTTGCAGTAGCATCAGAGGCGCTCCGCCGCCGGGATGTCCAAAATTTATTTAGATTGTCGATCGAGGGAAGTCTATTTCTCAGAAGGCGCCATCCCATAACTTGGGATTTGAAGGGGGCAATCGAGTGCCAAAGCTTGTTAGGCCACTGAAGCGGAATCTCCTGACGGCTTCCTGTTCACCTGATTTTTTCTAATTTAATGTAGGCTGCTTTCACAGTGAATTCTCCGTTTCCGGTGTTTCCCCAAACCCATCGGTCTGTCTCCCTTTCCGAGGGAGAGAAGTTGTGAATTTCCGCCATTAACTCCGCCGCCCCAGCCGCCTCTGCATCACGTAGTTCCCGGCTCCATTCTACCTTCCAACACCAATCTCCTTGCCTCCAATCTCCCATTTCTCTAACCGTGGTTGTTTGGTGTTTACTGAGATTAAAAAGACGAGGAAAGCGAGCTTTTAGCGTCTTCTCACCTGCCCACTTCCCATTCCAAAAATCAGTGTTGGTGCCATCTCCCAATTTCCTCTCTATCTTATCCCAGAACCACTTGCCGTTGTTTCCATCCACGAGAGTCGTGATTTTCTTCCACCACCCCGAACCACTGCCTCCTCCTCGCTCACTGCCCACCCCACTCTTGGCCCAAGAAGGCATGCCATGCCTTGAAATAATAATTTTTTTCCATAAACTTTCTTCCCCCTTCAGAAAGCGCCGTATCCACTTGCTAAGCAAAACGCGATTGAAGGAGATCAACTGTTTTATCCCCAGACCCCCTTCTTCTCTGTTCGACAGAGGTCATCCCATTTAATCCACGCCGTCTTCTTCGTCCCTTCGTCACCGCCCCACAGAAATTGGCATTGGATTTTTCTAATTTGCTCCGCAACCTTCTTTGGGAGAGGAATCATGGACAACCCATAGACTGGCATCGTTGAGATAACCGATTTGAAGGCCGTTATTCTACCTCCCAATGACAAGCTCTTGCAATCCCAACGCCTGATTCTTCCTTTCACCCTTTCGACCACGTCTCCCCATCCGTTCGTCCCCCCTAACCGGCCCCCGACTTTCAATCCTAAATAAGGGATAGGGATGTTGGGGTTGTTGTGTATAGCTAAAGCAAAAACATGTTTTAGTATATACGACATGTATTCCACTCGTAACAATCACCTATCTGAATAAATATATTAATAAGAATAGCCCTATATCTCATGTTTTAGAACACGTGGATGACTCGGGTGTCAGGGAGATCACGCAGCGTTCGATAATAATTATGAGATATAAATAGTGTCACAGTCGAGATAGCTTGGAAAATTATCGGTTTAGACTGCAACATAATGGTAGTGGCGGGTCTCAGTCGCTAGTTATGTTGGTACGGTAGAACGTATTGACAGGATCGAGTGAGATAAGGTTCTTCTGATACTAACCCTAGCAATAGGTGAAGAACTAGAGATCTCGGGATTTAGAGATATGATCTTAATCTCAATATGCTATTAGATATATATGTGTTGTTCACTGTTACTTTGACTTGTATAGCTAAGGGTTTATCGCAGCATCCCTGATGACTTGCATCTTGGGTAACATGAGGGCACATAGTATGTCTAATTAGTTATATCGAGACACCGTGTCCGTATTAGGTTGAGAGATATCCCCTCAGGGAGTTCACAAGGTTTATTATACCAAGTCATGCATGCTGATTAAGTTCAGGTATAATAATAAGGGGTGAACGGGTACTACTTGAGGAAAATAAGATATTAATTAATTATGAGCAGTTAGAGGAGCTCTAATTAATTAATGGATATCGGAGTCATTAAACACGGGGATAACTCTAAATAAAGTATCAGCCCCCATCTACAAATTGGGACAGAGCGGTGATTTAGTTGTGATTCTTTAGTGGAATGCGTCACAGCTCTAATGAAATAAATGTTCTGGGTTGATCATGGTTATTTCATTAGGTAAGGCTAAACTCTGTCTGGTACATAGATCCCTGGGGTGGCCCAAGAGCTCTTCAGGAAAGGAATTCAAGGTATTATTGAGGGATATCAGTTTTGGACTGAAAAGAGGCATTATGGGCTTGAGCCCAGTAATGTGGCGCCTACTGTAGTGTAGGGGACGCCAGTTTCCTCTTCTGATGTCCATCTGATCTCAATAATTGCACTCTGGTTAATTATATAATTATGGAATAAATTAATATCTAATTAATTAAGATATTCTTAATTAAGGAATTAGATAATTAATTTAATAATTATATATATTATTTTCCTTATAATAATTAGGATTAATTCTAATTATATTTAATTAGAATTTGTTCCAGTAGTTATTAACTAAACCGGGCTTTTATTAATTAAAAGCTCGTGACTTAGTGGACAAGGAAAGTGGTGCCCCCTCCTCTTATAAATAAGGAGAAGGAGATTCTCAAAAACCTAAGTGTTGGAGAAGTAATCGGCGCCTACTGCAGAGGGAGAGTTCCTGGTTCTAAAGTTCCTAGACGCCGACACAGTCGAAGAACTTCGAGGAAAGGGATCACACCCCAGTAATCTAGACCTGTAGATTACTCCGTCAGCACAAATCTGAGGTATAATTCGTTAAACTCATTTGTATGATTTAATTGCATTTAAATTATTACATCCAATTCGAAGATTTAGTAGAAAAAAAGAATGCTTTCAAGCAGCAATTCCATCAAGGGAGAACCGCGACCTTACATCCCAACCTTTCTACCATCTCAATCAACTCCTCTCTATCCGTATTCACCCTGAAAGCCCAACATTTTTCAAAGTTCACCGAAAGGGGAGAACCGCGACCTTACATCCCAATCCTTCTACCATCTCAATCAACTCCTCTCTATCCGTATTCACCCTGAAAGCCCAACATTTTTCAAAGTTCACCGAAAGCCCAGAAGCAAGTTCAATTTTTTTTAAAATCGATATAAATTATATTCAATCGATGTAAAATGAACAAGTACTATTTTATGAGGAAGTGAATACCATGCATGATTCTTGAAATAATGAATTTCCTTAATGTTGCCACAAAACCCGATTCAATTTTATTTATTTATTTATTTATTGAACTACGATTCAAAATCTTTTAGATACATGTTTAATACTCCGTAACATACTTATGATTTTGTTCATGCTTGTATCCAAATGTAAATTGCATCAACAAGACTACCAATATTGAATATTCAAAAATATACTACTGAAAAAAAAGAAAAGAAAAAAAAGAAAAGAAAAAAGAAAGCATGGGTGCAGTAAAAGCAAGGGAAGTATAAGAAAGATTTATTTTATTTTTTTGGGTAATTTAATTTTGAGTTGGTAGAAGAAAGAAAATACAGTAGTAAAAAGAAAAAAAAGGAAGGAAAGCCGCGTGGGACCCGGACCAAAACCAAAGGCAGAGGTGTAGAGAAACCGCGAGTCTTCTTCACACGCCAAAATATCTAAATTTCTCGCCCTTATAAACCCCTCCATTTCCCTTTCCTCCTCTTCCTCACAACCATATTCATCCCTCCCTGCTTCTCTCTCTCTCTCCCAAAATCTCCATTTTAGCACACCAGTAATAGAAACACACTCATTTTGGTTTCGGCATTTATATTTGGTTCTCTCTCTCTCGTAAGCCGCTCGCTCGCTCTCTCTATCTCTCTCTCTCTCTCTCTCTTACCTGCACATATCTATTTCATCCTCTTCTTCCTCCTCTGAATTTCTTCAAATGCTTCTTGTTCAGTTTTGTCGTTCAGGATTCTTGTCCTAGACTAGTTTCTTCAAGATTTCCCAGTGAGTTTTAGCATCTGGGATTTCAACCATACTATTGTTCATTCATTCTTTCTTTCAAGTTTCAAATTCAAGAGCGGGCGGCGCCCTAAAACAGAGAAGAAAATTATCTGTTCTTTAATAGATGGATTCAGCAGCTAAGGGTAAAGGAAAATCGAAGAAGATGATCGGAAAAGGGAGCTCCATGGAGTGGGAGAGAGATCACCATCACCATCACCATCACGATCACAGTCTCGAGCGACAGAGCTGGTCCTCTGTTTACGAAGAAGCTTCCAGTTCACTTTCACAACGCCCTTTCAAGAAAGGTCGAAGCCCCGACCGCCGCCATCACTCCTCCTCCTCAATGCCGTATCCGCCGCCCTACTCGGGTCTCGTCTTTCCCTTCTCGTTGGAGAATCCTCCGCCGCCGCCGCCGCAGCAGGAGCAGTTGGGCTCGAATCCGATCCCATTGTTCCGCCCGCAGCAGCAGATGATCTCCTTCGCCCCTCAGTACCAGCACAACATGTCCTTCCCGCCTTATTTCGCCGGGGAGGCGGCCGCGGCGGCGGCTCCTCCGTCGCAGCAGCTGCAGCTGCTGCAGTACTGGAGCGACACGCTGAACCTGAGCCCGAGGGGGCGGATGATGATGATGGCGAGGCTCGAGCAGCACGGGCGGGCGGGACTCTTCCGGCCGCCGGTGATCCCAGTGTCGGCGACGAAGCTCTACCGCGGCGTGCGGCAGCGCCACTGGGGGAAATGGGTGGCGGAAATCCGGCTGCCGCGGAACCGGACGCGCCTCTGGCTGGGCACCTTCGACACGGCGGAGGACGCCGCCATGGCCTACGACCGCGAGGCCTTCAAGCTGCGCGGGGAGAACGCGAGGCTCAATTTCCCGGAGCACTACGTCGGGAAAGTGGCGCCGCCGCAAGAGGATTCTTCGCCGTCAGTGGTGGAGCCTGATCCGCCGCCAATGACGGCAGCGCATGAGGAAGCCCCGCCTGCCAGTGAAGAAGAAATAGGAAATGTGGGCGGAGAAGGAGAAGGGGCGGCGTCGGAGGCGGAGGCTTCGTCGGAGTTGGTGTGGGGGGAGGCGGAGGAGTGGTTCGACTCCATACCGGCGGGGTGGGGCCCAGGAAGCGCAGTATGGGACAATTTGGATACGAATAATAATATGATGCTGCCACTGCCACCAAATCTTCCTCCATTTCCATTTGAAAATCTTAAGCAACAAGACTCTTCTTCTTCTCATAATCATAACCATTACGATGATGATGCTCAGAAACAGGACATGAACAAAGATTCATCATCTTCTAATTCTTCTTCTCTCCCTCCCTTCTTTTGGAAGGATCAGGATTAATTAACTCTCTCTCTCTCTCAAGAAAAGGAGAACAGCTTTTAGGTCATCTCCTTGGATTCTTGCCGAAGATAGCAGATTATATTCACAATGTCTGCATCTCTCTCTCTCTCTCTCACACACATATCAGCAGCAGAGGGCTGAGTATTAAAGGCCAATCTGCATGGGAATGTGACAGCAGCTTCATATGCAGTTTCATTTGCAGTGGAAGTTTGTGGGAGACGTTTTTGTGTTCTCCTTCATAGATAGACATAGATGTAGTAGACATAGTAGTCATTCATCCATCATTGCTCATTAGGTCTGTTTTTATTTAGATCTCGGGAAGATGGAATTATCATTATCAGTAGCTTTGTAAATTTTTTTAGTGCTTGTTTTTTAGATTTGGCACGTCACTTTTGCTTTAATTCCATGGTGCTTGATTGTTGGTTTTTAACTTACTTCTTATAGTAGTGAATTGCTTCATTTTGCTTATTTTGATACTTTATCTTTTATCTTTATGAGATCTATGTATATTAAAATCATCAAAGGAGCCATCAAGATTCATTTTTCCCACTTCCCAACAAATCGAGAAAGGGCAAATCATATTTTGTCCCTGTTCAAGATTCCAAGTTTATAGTCTAGCACATGAGATTTTCTATCCTCGTTACAAAGTACAACTTTGTATCAAAATAGATTTATCTTGATTTTCATTCATTTTTTTCCTTCAATTTTTCGATATATGATTCATTCTAACTATGCTCTAATTTATTAGGGTTCACCAATCCAATTAGAATTTATCATTTAGTATTTAATTTCAATTTTATTAATTAAAAAATGAATGAAAAATGATATAAATAATAATAATAATAATTATATACCTTAATTGAACGTATAATATTAGATTATATTATATCGAAACTGAGGGGAAAAAAATCAAGGATTATCGATTTTAATAAACGGTTAGTACACTATAATAGGAACATAGGATCCCATCCAATTATCTGGTACTCTTTTCATCCCTTTCAAGTTGAGTCATTTTCCTCTTTGGGTCGTCTCTTTCAAGTTGAGTCATTTCCTTTTTTTTGGCAAAAATTAGGGAATAAAGCACATTATAAAATCTTAAATTTATTTTTTAATAATAAATAAATAAAATATAATCTTAATCTCATATTCTCCTCAATTACAAAACCTACTTTAAATACTAAACACCCCTCCTTAATTCTCGTGCCGAAAAGAAAGATTCAACTTGAAAGAGACGGAGGGAGTAACTAATTAAGTTGATAAAAGGCTGAACCATATTTATGTCTGGATTTTTAGTAGTTTAATTTTATTTTATTTTATTTATTTATTTTTACTGAAACGAGACATACCAATTTCCCATTTGCTCCCTTTTATACTCTCTCCGTTTTGTAATAATTTATAAGTCACTTTTAGCTCAATCTCTTAGATTAAAAAAATTAAATATTCTCGTACTCTTCATTTAATAAGGGTGATATTATTTTGCCATAATGAGACCGGACATAATTAATATTAATCTGTACTAATAGTTAATCTATTTATGCCAATTGTTTTTAGATTTTATGAGATCATTCAAAAGTGGTATAATTTATGTATTTTTAACAAATTAACCCTTTAATATATTTGATAATCGTGACTAATTTAAGAATTTGTTTTTTTTATTTAAAAGATAAAATATGTAATTATTGGTGAGAAAAATATATTTATATTTATTAAATTTTAAAGTAATTAAGAATTATCTATAATAAACATTTAAATATTGATTATAACTTTTACGTTATTATTTTTTAAATTATGTATCTTAAGAAAAATGTCATTGTGTGACCGGCCACATTATGACCGAATATTATTATTGATTTAATAAATATCATTACTCTACTTATTCAATGTGAAAAATAATGAATCAATTAAATTAATGAGTATGAGAAAGAGAGAAAAGAGCATTAGTTATGAAAAGAATTGAAAATTAAGAAAGTTAATGAAAAGTTAAAGAAATTTGAAAAGGTTAAAGAAAAGAGTTGAAAATTAAAATTTTCAAGTATTAATTTTGAGCATGACTTATATTAAAAACAAGAAATTAAACTTAAAATGACTTATAAGAAAGCGGAGGGAGTATTTTATTACGTTGAGTGTATATAAATCTGAAAACTATTTTTTTTTATTATAACACAAACACATTCACACACATAAGACGATTAGAATCATCGACATCTTATTTGGAGAAGAAACGTCTTACTGTTATCTTATTACTACATTACGCTAAACCAAAATATAAATAATTTAATGTGTATTATATCCTTACCATGATATATTATGTAATTAGAGATATATGCTATTCATATACTGTGAGAATTTTTGTGAGAACCTTTCTTCTTAATATCTTTTATCTTATTATACCTTTTAAATTATTTAGTTGTCCCTAAAGTGTTCACAATAGTGATTGGCATTCATCACTCTAGCTATAAAATCATCATACTCGAGAGCAACACAAGCCCTAATGTTTAGTACTCCCTCCATATTCCATTTACTGACCCTGTTGATTTTTTAAATAATTTTGAAGCTTTGTGATGATGGATTTAAAATCGAATTTTTGGAGTTTAGTTTGTTTTACAAGGTACTACGAGTGTTGTAGTATCGTGTAAAAAAACTAATCTCCAAAAATTCAATTTAAAATCTATCATCACGAAGCTCCAAAATCATTTAAAAAGTCAATAGGGTCAGTAAATGGAGGATAGAGGGAGTATTTGTTTTGAGGAGTACACAAGCTCCAATTAGGACATAGAAAATATTTGGTGTACTTAATTTCAGTAAGGGTGTGTTTACTTTTGAGGATAAAGTGGTATAAGGAGGTATAAAGTGGTATAAATTTTTTTATATGACTTTATATCTCGTTTACTTTGAAATATAAAAAAATCGATTAGGTGGTCTTAAATCTCGGGCGTTATCCCTCGATATCATTTACGATGGTATAATATAATTTTATACCATGATTATATTATTATTTATTTATTTATTTATTTATTTTTTTAATCAGGCAAAACACAACACACTCACACACGCACGCACCCGGGGTGACTCGAACCCCCGACCTCTTGGATCAGAGGGGAAGCGTATTATTATTATTATTATTATTATTATTATTATTATTATTATTATTGCACCCATTTCTTAAGTTGTAAAAGGTGGTATAAAATTATCACACTTGTTCTTAGGTATAATATTATCCCATGGATTAATACAACGGGCTGCCCGGATTTTTATACCGTCTAACCGGATTTTTTATATATCAAAGTAAACGCAGTATAAAGTGGTAATAACTTTTATACTTCTTTATACTTCCTTTAAGAGTCTATTTCCTCGAAAATGGTAGTACGTTTTAGATCATTTTGCAATTAAATTATCACAATATTTTTCACCGGACACCAATATTATTCTTCAATTTTGTTGGAGTTTTTTTGACATGATTTATAGCGAAATTATTAAACGTGTTATCGTGAAACACATATAAGGTTATGTTGTACTCCCTCCGTCTCATTTAAACTGTCATGTTATTTATTCAAATGAGTGGTATAAAATAATCAAACATGACAGTTTAAATGGGACGGAGGGAATAATTGAAAGATAACGTTAAGTTATATGTTTTCGGAGAATTTACTTTACTGGCTGTATATAATAACTATGGGACCCTTATTTCTTATTGGTTAGAAGCACAAGGTTATATACATTATGTTCTTTTTGATGGAGAAGGAAAATAAATAATAAGTAAATGATGGAAATTTTTATCAAGTCTCCCACTTGTTTCATTCTATATTCTCTTAAGATGAAAAAAAGGCTTAATATGAGAGAAAATATTTACACTTCATAAGGGTGAGAAAATATTATTATGATTTAGAGTGAAAAGTGAGAAAAATGACCGCTCGAGAAAAAAAATTCTACTGCAAAAAAATTATCCATAATAAAAAAAATAAGGAAAACGAGAGAAAATGGTGAATGGGTTTTCTTTTCCCTCCCAAAGTAAATGGCTAATATAATTTATGCTATTGATTGGCGAGATAAGTAACACAAGAAACAATTATTATATATTACTAATATTAGAAATGCTCCCCTACCCACGGTGGGCACACTTAATGTACCCACCGTTGATGTGGCAGAGCCATGTCATTAAAATTTTCATTTAGGGTTGAGTTTTTTTAGTAAGATTTAGTTATTTTTGGTAGGGTTTAGTTTTTGTGGTATATATTTAAATTAATTTCTTTATTTATAACGTTGTCACGTCATCTGTGGGCAAATTAAATATACCCACGGTAGGCATTGGAGCACTCCTCATATAATTATCAATTAAATAACTAGATTTTTATAATTTTACTCTTATACAATAATTTATAAATATTGTAAATAAAATAATACACAATGAGAAAAACAAGATCGGGGGACGGCTTAGCTATGACTAACAAATATTAAAATTACAAAAAAACAAACGTAATGGGCATGCCTTACAAACTTAATCGATTTATTAATCCCTCAATTAGTGTTACAAAAATATGATGGGTGTGCTAAGGGTGGGTCCAATAACCGTCCCATGAGATCATCTTAATTTCTTAATTGCAACGTCAAGACATCTAAATTGGATGCTCAAGATAATGATATGATTAAATACATACTATTTAAATATTTATAAATATCTATATTTTGGTCTTATCCTTTACCTAATCACGCCCAACATTGATATCATTGGGCGGCTTTCTTTTTTTATTCATTTATCCTCACTCTGTGGAGAATAATTCTATTTACGAAAAGGGTGGGGTCCATCATTTTTTTTTGTATGAAACAAAAACTTAGGAGTAGGGGTGAGCACGAGTCGATAAACCGACCATTTTATACCTAAAAAACTGACCATGCTGTTTTTTATCGGGTCGGTTAACCGTTCTAAATTAAAAAATAAAGACCAAAAACCATGAAAACGGTTAACCTAAAAATCGGGTCGGTTAACCGTTTATCTAACGGTTAACCATAAATAAAAGAAATATTCTATTTTTTATAGTTCATAATAGGAAAAATTCGAAAGAATTCATATCTTAGAATATACATGTGAAATAAATCATTTACAAAAATTAAAAAGCAATGAAATTAAATTGCATCATCCTAATAGAATAAGATTTGCAATAACTTAAACTAACAATCGAACTATCTTCAATTGCTTATTAACTTTTGGCTCCATCAATACTCAGAATCAGGTGATCTTCTCTCAAACTTATATATATATATATATATTTATTTAATTGGCACCGATTCGGTTAACCGTCGGTTTTTTAGGCATAGAAACTGAAACCGAACCGTTAGAGTCGGGTTTTGAAAATTAGAAATAAAAACCGAACCGTACGGTTCGGTTACCCATAATTTCAAATCGGGTTCGGTCTGGATAGTCGGTCGGTTCGATTTTTCGGTTTCTTATGCTCAACCCTACCTAGGACGAGCTAATTAGGCATGCAAAGAATTGAGTTTTATCTCATCGTGCTAGATAATTTATTATTGTTTCTTTATGCATTTTTTCAGTGTTTATTATATTATAAAATAATATTTTTTGTTACCAAGTAAAATATAATGTATTTATTCTATACCATCTAATTAATTCACTTTGAATCTATAAATCGTATGAGAAATATAACTAAAAAGAAAATATTAAAAAAATAATTTTCTCTTAATTGCTCAAGACTGATGCGATAGTGGAGTACTTACTATATATGCTTCTTTTCTTAGGGTTCATATTTTTCTAGTTTGATTTAATTTCTATGATAGTATAGTATTTTTTGTAGTCTCCCAAATATTTGACATTGTTACACTAGCCGACATTTTTCGTAGTAACATATATTGAAATACGAGTACATATTATGATTCACGATACATTCAAAATTCCATCGATGTACGATTATTTTTGGATCGAAATACGAGTGATCCAAACCTAACACAATTACACAAGACTAATGATGGGTTCATGGAATATATGTAGTAGTTGTGACCACTACTTGTACGTGAAGAAGACCATGCCCTTTGTTGGGACTTGTGATAAGATATTAATCATTGACAATCCCTTCTCATCATCAAGATTATCTCATACAATTCACAGACAAAACTTTATTAACTATTAATCATACAAAGTCAAAGTGAATTATTCTTTTTTTTAGTGGAGGGAAGTTGCATTTGAGGAGGTTTGAACATGAAGGGCGATTAAGGTTAGTGCCGTCCACATTTGGTTAGTTATACTTTCATTTTCAGCCCATGTTTGGTTCAAGTTTTTTTGGGTATGGAAAGGAATCAAGTAATTGATTCCATTACATTTTGTTTGGTTTGAGTAATATGTTATCTATTTCCTTTACTTGGAGGTAACTCAATCCATTACATTGTTACCTCTCAAGAAGGAGGGGAAACAAGGAGAAATGGAACCCCTCACAAGTGACTCAATTTCTACTATTGAACCAAACACTCAACAAAAGTAACCCTTATTGTTTTCATTCCCTTAATTGACTTGATTCCATTCCGTTTCCGTTACCCAACTTGAACCAAACGAGCACTCAATCTAGCTAATAAATTTGACTGGTTTGCCATTAAATATTTTAATTTATGAACTAAGACTAAATTGCAATTAATATCCAAAGCTTATAGGGGTTATAGCTTCATGAGGCCCCCTCCTCTATATGTGATTGATTCTTTTTCTTCTGCCATTCAATTTAACATCAAGTTGGAATTTCTACTTTCAACGAGCGGTCTATCCTTAATTCAGCCCCCCCCCCCTCCCCCCCTATTACTCTACTCTCTGTCTATTCTATTCGTTTTTCATGAAAAAAGTAAAATCAGTTCTGCATTTTTTAAATTTGAATTTTAGTTCAAAGACTCAATTTTTTATTTTTATTTTCTGACAATGTTAACATGAAATTCTGAAAAGGATTCAAAAATCATAGTATATTATTCCCAACGAGCCTTTCAATTATAGAGGCCCAAGCGTTGTTAAATCTTTCGGCCCTTTAAAAAGTTCAACAATCACAGCCCATTATCATCATTACAACAAGCTTCTAGATTGTGTGTGCGCTTGTGTTATTTTTTTCAACAAAATCTGTTATTCCCTTCCAAAAAAAAAGAAGAAAAAAAAATCTGTTCTTTCAAAAGGTAATGGTAATCATAACATTTCTGTCTGCAGATTTACCCTTCTTTTTTTCTTTTTTAATATGAGAAATGAGAAATTTTGAAGCTTAAAACATACAATTCCAATGAATGAATTTCTTATGTACTCAAAATTAGGGGTGACAAAGTTGGGCCGGGCTGGGCTTTGGAAAATGTGGCCTCATACTAATAGGATTATCAGGCCGCTTTCCCCCTGTTTTTTTTAACTAGGATCGGCCCGACCTGCTAATTTGCCAGCCTCGAAAAGAAAAATTAGTATAAACTAAAATAGTAATGAAAACATATGAAAAAGTTCAAGGCGAGACCATAACTTTCTAGAGAAACATCGAATTGAAGAAATAAATATCTAAAATTATGAAGAGAAATAAAATAGAGAGAGAAAATCCAAAGTCGAGCCCTGATTGGACAAATGTGGGATGCCATTCATCCTTTCCTTATCCTTTCCCGGTTTTTTTTCCCCTCTATTTCACCGCTCCAATCTTCTTCTTCTGCTCTTCCTCCTCCAACTCCAACTCCAACTCCAACTCCAATACATAATAAAATCTCCCATTTCCCCAAATTATCTGATTTTTCGAATTCAAATTACCCCATGGCTCTGCAAGCAGCTTACTTGCTTCCCTCTACTCTTTGCATTTCGAAAGAGGTAAAATGCGAATCAATTCCGCACATTTTTCTCAATTTTGCGAATTGTTTGCCGAGATTCTGATTTTGCAATGTTATTAGAACAAGGGAAGTGCAATAAAAGAGACATCTTTATTTGGAGCAGCGCTGCCGGCAGGAATTAGAGCTGAATTTTCCCCATCTTTTCACAAGGTAATTTTTCATTCTACCCCTAACTAATTATATAAAAAATTCCTTACTTCAATTTTCATATTTATGGAAATTTAAGCATTTGCTTTCGGTTGTTAAATTTCACTGTGCTTTGATTATTGAAAAGAAATTAGAGTTGGAACTTGGTTGCTTAAATTTGTTTTCTTCAAATATATGGCACCGGTAATTTGGTAAGAATTAATGATTGTTTTTAGTTGAAAAGTTGTGCTGCTTTCTCTAATTATCTGTTGTTTGATATTTGAATGAAGATATATGTTAGTGTTTTTCTTTTGGTGATGGATAGCTTAGATAGATAACAAAAATTAATTATGAAGCTTTCCTTTATGATTTATGTAAGTTTGAGCTATGCTTCTTTAAATACTCAATGGTATCTGTCATCACCCAAACCAACTTGCGATGCAGGAGTTGCGGAAGAAGCTCTCGACCGGACCGATCAAGGCGCAAACCGCGGCCACAGCTCCGGCCATCAAGCAATCCTCCTCCGACGAGAAGAAAACCCTACGCAAGGGCAGCGTCATCATCACCGGCGCCTCCTCAGGACTAGGTCTCGCCACGGCCAAATCCTTGGCTGACACTGGAAAATGGCACGTGATCATGGCCTGCCGGAACTTCCTCAAGGCGGAGCAGGCGGCAAAGTCTGTGGGCATGGCTAAGGAGAGCTACAAGGTGATGCACCTCGACCTCGCCTCCCTCGACAGTGTCCGACAATTTGTGGAGACCTTCCGGAGATCGGAGAGGCCATTGGATGTTCTAGTTTGCAATGCTGCAATTTACCTACCGACCGCGAAAGAGCCGACTTTCACGGCCGAAAGCTTCGAGTTGAGCGTAGGCACCAACCATTTAGGTCATTTCTTGCTCGCGAGGTTGCTCATGGATGACTTCAAGAAGTCAGATTACCCTCAGAAACGCCTCATCATCGTCGGATCCATTACAGGTATCAGATTTGAGGAGTCGAAAACCAAGTTCTCGAATTAGTTCCAAGCCAGATCACCTTTTGCATAATTCACTCATGGTTTTTGTAATTGTCGAACGCTTACGTGTACAGGGAACACCAACACTTTGGCTGGGAATGTGCCTCCGAAGGCGAACCTGGGTGATCTACGGGGGCTGGCAGGAGGCCTGAACGGAGTGGGGAGCTCGTCCATGATCGATGGCGGTGAATTTGACGGGGCCAAGGCGTACAAAGATAGCAAGGTTTGCAATATGCTAACAATGCAGGAATTCCACAGACGTTACCATGAAGAAAGTGGCATAAGTTTTGCTTCACTCTACCCTGGTTGCATAGCCGAAACAGGTCTCTTTAGGAACCACATTCCTCTCTTTCGGACTCTGTTTCCGGTGTTTCAGAAGTACATCACTAAAGGATATGTGTCTGAACAAGAAGCTGGAGACAGGCTTGCTCAGGTTGGTTGCTTGCTTGCTTACATTTCATGGTGCAAATGCATATTGATTGATCAAGTATTTGAAAGATTCGATGAATTCGAAGTAACCGCCTCGGCCCTTAACTGTTATTGTGTGTGTTTAGGTGGTGAGTGATCCGAGCCTGTCGAAATCGGGGGTATACTGGAGCTGGAACAGGACCTCGGCCTCGTTTGAGAACCAGCTGTCGAAAGAGGCGAGTGATGCGGAGAAGGCGCGGAAGCTGTGGGAGGTGAGTGAGAAGCTTGTTGGATTGGCTTGATTAGTAATGAGGACACCTGTTAGGGAAGAAACTAGAGTCAGTATTCATCGGAACAGAATCAAGTATTCAAGTTTTTGATGAAGAAATTTAGCAAATGAGTTGTTATTTGAGATGCAGAAAAAAGCATCATGCAATTTCAGGCTGCATGGAAGAAGCTCATTTTCAAAATTGTTCCCTCTCCCCCGTGTGTGTTAAAAGAGTTTTTTTTTTTTGTACCGACTTAGGCCATCTCCCAATAGCTTATATCTAGCAAAACTCTCTATACTTCAAATACAGTATCATGTTAGTAAATTATCCAACTACGTGCTCTATATATATACTCTGCTCTATATATATACTCTACTCGTAACTTTTATTTATTTTCAATATTTAACATCTTCCAAATTGAAATGCTCTACCATTTGAGCTACATCCCCTTCAATATTTAACATCTACTATTAACTTACAAACATTAAATAATTAATAAAATTAATTCCTAAAAATAACATTAATGAATTAAGTATTACTCTTCTTGTCCACAATCTTTAAATTCTTTTTTTAATTAATTTTTAACTTTCTAATGACAAATTCTAAAGTATCGTAATATCATGTAAAATAAATTATAATTAGAAAATATCAAGAAAAAAAAAAAAAAGCTAAACATAAGATCTAAAGATTATGAATGGAGAGAGTACTATATTGTACTCCATATTGCAAAGAAAATTTGGTATAATATATAAAATTAGATAAAATAGTTCAATACGAAAAAAAAATAAAAATAAAAATAAAATCAAATTATACTCAATGTATTAAAAATCGGACCGGAGGTCAAACAGGCGAGGCCTCCGGTTTCCGGTTTTTCCGGTCGAACCGGGATTGAACCGGGGTCGAACCGGCCAAATTGAGAAAAACTAGAAACCGAAACCATGTCCGGTTCAACCGGTTCAACCGCCCGGTCCGGTCAGATTTTTAAAACATTAATTATACTAATAAAATGTATTCAACTTATTATTACTTATATACACTAATTATTATTGTTCAAACAGTGAAAATAGAGTATGAACTAATCCCTCAGTCTCATCCTACTAGTCCATTTTTTATTATATTATACATCACATATATTTAATAAAACGGACTAGTAGATTGAGACAAAAGGAGTAATAAACAATAAAACCATATAATTAAAACGAATTCCGTACTCCAAAATACTCCCTCCGTCTCACTATGTTAGACACTTTTCTTTTGGGCGCGGGAATTAAAGCGGAAGTGATTAGTGTGTAAAGTGTAATGTGTGTAGGGATATGGTGTTGTTTATGTATTTATACATATTTTAAAACAAGAGCATCATAGATACATAAAAATAAATTCATGTTTGATATTAAATGAAAGATCGTATCGAGACCTTTAATTTGGTATAAAAATTATAAAAATCCGAGAACAAACGATCAAGTTATGACAATTTAAAGTTTTAGAATTTAAATTATATTGAGATATGTGCTGAAAAGTGAAAAGTGAGTGAATGATGAGATTTAATTATAGAAAGTTAAGTGTAATAAGAGAGTGTTAATTATTTCCCAAAAAGAAAGGTGTCAAACATAGTGAGACGGCCCGAAAAAGAAAAAAGTGTCAAAGATAGCGACACAGAAATAATAATAGTTTTGAAGTATAGAGATGCTCTTTAATAAAGAAACGTTACAGTGATCTATGCTTGGTTAAAAGGGGAAATTGCAACGAGAATGAGATGAGTGGTTATTACCAAGACTTTTAAAAATGATGAAATATCATCAAAATGAAGTGCAGATTGTCTTCTGCGAAAAAAGAAAAAAGAACATGAAGTGCTAACTAGCGAAAATATAACTAAGCTAATAGATTAGCGCTTTCATACAATGATGTCAATAATTTATTTATTTTTTCTTCTTTTTTCCAGAAACAGCTTAATATCACACAAGTGACTACTAAATTGTCTGGATACTTCAACTAGGAAAATCGCATGCTATCAACTGTCTAGTATCATCATAGAGCATAAATAGTGTTCGCAATTTGCAATCCTCAACATGATTTTTACATATTTCTCATAATCCAACGGGATATACAAATGACATAACAAAATCACTTTTCACACTCACCATTGTGAAACATTCATTCGTCTCGATTCTTGTCAAATTCTAACTCCTTTCACAACTACTACAAGAACATATAGAATTCACGCTTCCACTCCAACCAAGAGATTGGGGGTTCGAGTCACCTCGGGTGCGTGTGTGTGTATTGTGTTTGCCCGATCAAAAATATATATATAGAATTCAAGCTAAAAAATAATACGTATGATGATACAGTGCAAAACTAATGAGCAACAGAAGCAGAGTAATGAGCAATAGCCGATTCACAAAGTAAGAAGGCTACTCAGAAACATATTCAAGAACATAAGCAACTAACCAAATAAGAACCACAAGAAGCTTTTTGAGCCAGCATATCCATAACCAATATAAAGCAAATATCCTGACAAGATAACGAGGGAATGATAGAATTATGAAAAACAAACAATCATATCATAGAAAACCAAGACAGACCAGTATTTAATAAGCATCTTCCTCTCCAAGAGTAGCTATGAGCAGAGATGTAGTAGACAAACAAGATACTCAGAACCATCAGAAATAACTCCAATGTCGAGAATAATTAAGCATGTTAGAATTCACAGGCACCATAGAGAAAACAAGCTTTCTCCAAAGGTCCAACCAAAAGCATCTGCTGGGATAGCTAAAGTCAAACAGATAGTGTAATGTTTACCTAATGCTTTAGCAACCTTCACAAACTAGTTTTTCCCATTCTCAGCTGCATGGTCTTCTTTTCCTAATGCAACCACCACCTTCTTCAAGATGACCTCCGTAGGCTGATGCGAATTCTCCACAGCTTTTGATATCCCTTGCCACTTCTCACCATGCTTCGGGTCAGCTGCAACACACTTGCTCAGAACATCCTTTTGAGCATCTTCATCTCCATGTTGGAGTTCGAATTTGTAGTACAAAGCCCAGAAATCCCCAATATCTGGAGCAAGTGTCACAGCCCTAAGAAACCATGTTCTAGCTTTATCAACCTTCCTATCATGCCAAAACATCTTCCCTACAGCAGCAAGAACATGAGGATCTTCGCCACATTTTTTGTATGCATCCTTACTCTTCATTTTCTGCTGAGGACGAGCAGCTGTTTCTATTTCAGCAGCCAAAAGAATACCACTAGTAGGGCATTCTTGCAAAGCCTTTGCCATTAATATTTCAGCTTCCTTTTTGTGACCATGTCGAGACTCGGCTCGAATTGCAGCAAGCCAAAGTTCGGGAGTTTGAGGGTTTTTCTTCCTAGCCATGGTCAGAACCGCACGAGCTTTACTTAGTCCGCTAACTTTCTCTTCCAAATGAGCAAGTGAAAGCCACAAAGGAATACATTTCGAACAGTGCTTTAGCCCCAACTCGTAAGCTTCCTTTGCTCTCTCCAAGTTTCCAAGACGCTCCTCCAACTGCCCAAGCATCAACCAGAGTTTGAAAAATGAAGGGAAAAGTTTCAACCCTTCATCCAACAACCTCCTCTCCTCTGCAGTGTTTCCCAATTCTCTCTCAACAATTGCAGACTTCATCCATACTCTCTCTGTTCCTCCTCTTTCTCGAGCTTTTGCAAGAAGCATTCTCGCTCTCTCTGGTTCCTGATTCTCGAATTCAAGCTTGAATGCAGCAAGCCAAATCTCCTCAGAATTAGGAATTGCAGCGTATGCTTCTTGAAGAATTGCTCTAGCCGCAGGCACATCTCCAGCAAGCCACTTTTCCTTGGCACCCATGAGCCACAAGATTTCAGCATGTGGTATGTAAGTAACAGCTTTTCGGAGAAGCGCATCTAGGGATTCTCGAGTGCCATGGCTCTTCTCTAGCTGAGCAGCTTTGAGCCATATGCTCTTTTTCGTTAAAAAGACAGTAAGAGCATGGGCATAGATGGCCCTTGCAGTCTCAATAGAGCCTCTCTTCTTGCACTCCTCTGCATCAGCAACCCATGTTCTCTTTCTATCTTCTTCTTCCACCCCAACCTCGATAGTGTTGTGGATTATAGCCTGACAAGTAGCAACAGAACCGGCTCTTTCAGCAGCCTCAGCCTCTTTCATCCACATTTCTCTGTCGATTTCTACACCTTCCCTCTGTAAAGCTCGTACACCCCTCTCTATAATCTTCCCAACCATTGCAGTATTCCCATTAGCCTCTTCCAACTTGGCTGCAGTGATCCATATAGCACGATCCTTAGAAAGCTTCTCCCTAGCTTTATTCAGCACTTTCTTCGCATTTTCGTAAGTTTCTAACCGAGCAAGGGCCAGCCACAACTCCACATGTAATGGGCAGCATTCCACGGCTCTCTGCAACAATAGTCTTGCATCTTCCTCATTAGCAAGCTCAACAACCGCCTTCCAAAGCCTTACGGAATCTGGAATATGCTCGAGCCCTTTCCTCAACACTCGACTCTTATTAACATCATCCAGCTCCAGCTTTGCAGCTTGCATCCACAACTTCACCGAGTTTGGGATTGCCTTCACACCCCTTGCAATCACAGCCTTAGCATCAGTATGGGATGCTAAACGACATGCCTCTAGCCAGACATCCTCGGATTTCGGACATTCTTCACACCCTTTCTTGATCAACTGCTGCGCAGCTTGAAGCTTCCCTGCCACCTCCTCCAATCTAGCGGCTGCTATCCAACCATTAGGGTGCTTTGGATTCGTCTGCGTAACTGATTTGAGCAGTAACCTAGCCTTATTGATGTCAGATACCTCTGCATCACTAGTAATCTTCATACTCTTCAAGTCAGTCAAATAACCTTTAGGATCCACCACTGTCAATCCAGAGACAGAATCAGATAATCTATCGAGTTTCAATGACAACACAGTTCCTCTTCCTTCACCTACAGCAGTCAAATCTGTAACCGGAGTCTGCCCCCATGGAGTTTCAGTCCCACCAACCGCTCTGCTCTTGGGGTCTAAAGCACTCACATGCTCCTTTTCCTGCCTTGCCTTCTCCAAAAGGGTATCTGGGACTGGAGTAAAGCTCTCGAATCTCTTCTTCTTGTTCCTCGACGAATAATCCCCAATCTCTGGTATGCTGTCCCACTCCTGAGTCGATAATGTGTACAATTTCCTCTTCAAATCCGCAAACTGCTCCGTGATCTTCGGATTTGAAGCTCGATACTTCTCAATCTCCTCCTTCAACCTCGCCTCCCTTCTATCCTTCCTCCGCGAGTCCATCCTCTGATCAATGGCCTCCCACACTGCATCGGCTTCCTTATCCTCATCATCGTACTCCGCAGAGGCAAACAATCCCGCATCATTCCCCTCGAACTCATCAAACTTCTGATTCTCGTCATATCCCTTCTCCTCACTCTCCTCCTCCTCCTCTTCCTCCCCGGCACCCTTCCCGCGGCCGCGACCAACGCCAGGCGCCCCGGGTGGACCAATCGCAGCCGCAGATCTATCAGGCAAGTCAGGCGCAGCACGGGCCGGACCAATATCAGACCGGGTGGTGAAACCGGTGGCTCCACGGCCCAGCCCGGCGACATAATTCGGAGGCGGCTTCGTGTTGAGGAAGTCGGTTCTGGCCTTGTTGGGAGCCACGGGCGCTTGCATACCGCCGAGGAAGGGGACGTGTAGGGTTAGGGTTGAATTTGGGGATATCCCCAAATCGGACAGAAGCGCGGCGTCGTTCTCCTGGGTGGAGATGAGACGCGGAGAAAGGTAGAGGCGCTGTTGAGAAACCGGGATGAGGTGGTTGCGCTGGAGATGGAGCCTAAGCGCCCGTAGCGTGGTGGTGGAAGGATTGAGATTGACGGCTAGGGTTGTATTGAAGGGGGTTTGGACAAACACCATAGTTAGGGTTTAATCCGTCTCTCTCTCTCTCTCTCTCTGCGTGTGTGTGTGTGTGTATAAAAGGAAATATGAATCAAATCGGAGGAGAGTCGACGGAGAACAGAGACGAAGAAAATCGGAATCTTGAAACTGCGGGAGGGAAAGGCGTGTGCAGATATAGTTTCTTTAGCAAAATATAATTCGACATAACCGACTCTTAATTAATCATCAATTAATCATCAATTCATTATTATTATTATTATTATTATTATTATTATTATTATTATTATTATTATTATTATTATCTTATGTATAATTCCGCAGCGGATTCGGAGCACCACGTTAATTCATATAATTATGTGGCATCACCTACGGCCTCCATTCTTATTTATCTAAAATTTATTTATTTATATATATTAATTATTATTTATATATTTTATATTGTACATATATATATTATTTATTTATATATATTAATTATTATTTATATATTTTATATTGTACGTATATATATTTGCACTTCAAATTTAAAAATTTAATTATAATTATGAGGAAGGGAGGATTGAAACTCATGATCTCCAACACAATAGTTTATATCTTATACCACTTCACCATATCATTAATTAATGTTATTTAAGGCATACATTATATTATATGTTTCGTTCCGGATTTGGAGCACCACAATCACGTGCCTACGTGGCGTCTCCTACATTCTCCATTAATTATTTACCTAAAATCTATATATTTATACAAATTAATTCTAATTTTATATTCTATATATTAATAGAATTTCAAATATATAGAATTACGATAAGAAAATGTATATTGATATATTTGTAAGTTTATAAGATAATCATTAAACTATTTATGAATTCGTAGTGTCAGTGCGCACAAATCAATTCATAGTTGTTAATATAACAATGAATAAAATTTTAAACTATTGATTTAATTGTGTTTATGAGTAAATATAGATGTATTTTAGATAAATAAGAATGAAGGATGAAAAATATCATTTTATATTGTATTTCTATTTATTTAAAATATCCTGTCCCACATCGAAATCTCAAAGCTAAGCACATACATATAGTTGCATATAAAAGAGAATTTAGATAATATAATTATGCAAAATTGTTTTGGTATTTCTCATAGAAGTAAAATAATAGTAGATGTTTACATTCTTTAAATTGACCATTTGACACTCAAAATAAGTAGAACTACACAAGAAATAATTGAGTCTCTAATTAAATGAGTTACGCATGCGTTTGGTCAATTCGTGTTTTTTACCCATATTTATCGGGCTATTCGGGTTGGCTCGCCCAAATCGAGCTAAGCTAACTTTCAGAATATATTTTTAGCACAAAATTTAAGCATCGTTTCAAAATTTTTGATTAATCCAATTCTTTCATGCTATTTTCGAGTTTGTTAATATATTTTGGCCTTAGCAAAACTTCAATTTTGAGGTGGCCCGTTGGCCAAGAAATTTATAAAATTCTTTTAATATATATCGATAGATAACTACGTTTGTCAAATTCTTAAAAATAAATATATATATATATATGCTATTAGACATAAAATCAATTTTGAGGTAGCCTGTAAATTTTTGAAATTTTCGATTTGAATCGATCATACTAAATTATTTTTGAGTTAAAATGTGACATCCCACATCTAATAAGTATGGGATGTCAAGCCAGTATATATATAGGTTCAATGGACTCTCTAGCAACTTGGGTTAACCATTTTAGCAAAGCGAGGATGATCACCAAGTAGTTGCTACAGTATAAGTATAGGCTCAATGACCTCTCTAGGAACTTGGGTTAACCATTTTAGCAAAGCTAGGACGAACGCCAAGTAGTTGCTAGCCAGCCCATTATGCCACCGTAGCATAATGGGCTTCCACCCCATGGTACCGGGGCATTACAAATGTTATTAGAGCCGACCCCGAGCGAGCTCCATGGCCCCGGGGGCGGTCCTACATGTAAGTCATGATGAAGACGTCGTATATTCAACGGGGGGGAGATTGTGACATCCCACATCGAATAAGTATGTGATGCTATTTTTGAGTTTGTTAATATATTTTAGCTTTAACACAACTTCAATTGAGGTGGCCCGTTGCCCAAGAAATTTGTAAAAATCTTTTAATATGTATATATGTATACTATTAGACATAAAATCAATTTTGAGGTGGCCCGTTGGCTGAAATATTCGATATGAATCGATCAGACTAAAATATTTTTGAGTTAAAATGTGACATCCCACATCGAATAAGTATGGGATGTCAAGACAGTATAAGTATGGGCTCAATGGATTATCTAGCAACTTGAGTTAACCATTTTAGCAAAGCAAGGACGAACGCCAAGTAGTTGCTCGCGGGCCCATTGTGCCACCATAACGTAATGGGCTTCCACCCCGTAGTACTGAGGCGTTACAAATGGTATCAGAGCCGACCCCGGACGAGCTCCATGGGCCCGGGGGCAGTCCTACATGTAAGTCACGATGAAGACGTCGTATATTCAATGAGGGGAGACTGTGACATCCCATATCAAATAAGTATGGCCTGTCTGTCAAGACAATATAAGTATGAGCTCAATAGATTCTTTAGCAACTTGAGTTAACCATTTTGGCAAAATGAGTACGAACGCCAAGTAGTTGCAAGCGGGCTCATTGTGCCACCGTAGCATAATGGGCTCCCACCCCGTAGGCCCGGGCGTTACATAAAATATTTTGGCTCTAGACCAAGAATTTTTTGAAAATTTATTAAACGGTTCAACCATAATTCGACTGGTTCAACTGTTCGAACCATGTACCCGACGGTTCCAGTGGGTTTTATAATTATTATTTTAATATTAAAAATTCATTTTAAATTCTATTAGTTGTACCTCGAATTATTTGAAATAAAAAATATTATTTTATTGCAAAGAATCCAACAATGTAAACCAAAATCAGGCTTCTAAATAATGAATTAGAGGATGTCAAGTTATTTAAAAATTTAATCTTGAAGGACAGAGCATTGTTAAAATAAATTTGGTTAAAATTTAATAAAAAAAATGCTAAAATATATTTATATGAAATACATATCAAAATGAAGGGTCAGGGGTCCAACTTTTAGTACCCGTACCTGAACCGCCGCCTTCGGCGGGTACGGTTCCGAACCCAAACCGGCGAGTACGGGTACGAGTACAAACACCAAACCTTCGGTACGTGTACGAATGCGTGTACGGGTCGACGTGTGTGATTATTTTGGCCATCTCTAGAACCATGTCCCGAAAAATGTTCTGTGAAGATTATTTTTGCTTCGAAGTAGCAACGTTAATGGTGTTTTTGCTACTTTTCTTAAAAAAGAAAAAGAAAAAAAGAAAACGAAAGTAAAATATTTTGAGTTAAGGCTATTTTCAGTTTCAGTTGATCAGTCTAAACTATTTTTGATTTATAATATGTTTAAATTTAAGACACTTAACAATATATTATACACGTTTCAACGATTATCAGGTCATCATTATCTGGCCGGGGGTATTTTTTAGTTTGAATTGATTAGGCTAAACCGTTTTTCAGTAAAAAAAAAGTATTTTGGCCCTAACACTATTTCGGTATGAGGTGGCCCGTTGATCAATAAGTTTTGAATTTTTTTACCCTAACACTATTTCGATTTTGAGGTGGCCCATTGGCCAAAAAGTTTTTGAAATTTTTTGCCCTAACACTATTTCGATTTTGAGATGGCTCATTAGCCAAAAAGTTTTTGAAATGCTCTTAGTATGTATCAATAAATATGTTTTTTTTATTTTTTTTGGACTCAAGTTCAATTTTGATATTTTTAAAATTATTTTAGTATGTATCGATAGCTATAATTGTCAATTTTTTGTAGCAACAAAATATATTTTTAATTTCAAACAATTGACAATATATTAGGCACAAAATCAATTTTGAGCTGGCCCGTTAGTCAATAAAATTTTAGAATTCTTTAGTATGTATCGATAACTATAATTGTAAATTTTTTTTAACAAAATTGTATATTTTCAATATAAAACACTTCACAATAAATTAGACATAAAATGAGAATCGTTTCAAAATTTTCTGTTGATCGGGCAGACCTTCATGCTATTTTCTAAACAGAGTACAACATATTAAAATATTTTTTAATAAAATTTAATTTGATTTTGTAACACTTTTTTTTTATAACAAATTATCATAATACAATCATCTTAATAAGTACTCCCTCCGTCCCAAACCTACATGCCTATTTCTTCTGGGCACGAGATTTTAGGAGAGTGTGTGTAGAGATAGAGTGTAATGTTTAATATTTTAATGCAACTTCCATTGTTTCAAAATTAGACCATCATAGATGAATAAAAACAAATGAGCAAGTTATGATAATTTAAAATTTTAGGATATAAATTATATTGAGATACGTGCTGAAAGATGAGTGGGTGATGAGATGATTAATGGTTAATTTGATGGCTAGTTTTTTCCATTTTAGGAAACATGCCGATTGGTGTGGGACGACCCAATATAGTATACATGCCTATTAGTGTGGGACGGAAGGGAGTACTACAATAAAATGACATCCCGTCGAATTTCGATGGGATACAAACTAGTTATTATATAATACGAAAACGGATATCCATCCTACGTGGAATTATGTAGAATTTTCGTGATTATTTTTCTAAATTCTCGTGGCCTTGGCTATATTAGGCAATAATTTCATCAATTTATATACCATACTAGTTTGTATCCCGTCGAAATTCGACGGGGTGTCATTTTATTGTATATATTTATTAAGATGGTTGTATTATGATAATTTGTTAAAAAAAAGTGTTACAAAGTCAAATTAAATTTTATTAGAAAAATATTTTAATATGTTGAATCTGCTTAGAAAATAGCATGAAGGTCTGCCCGATCAACGGAAAATTTTGAAACGATTCTCATAATATGTCTAATTTATTGTGAAGTGTCTTAAATTGAAAATATACAATTTTGTTACAAAAATTGACAATTATACTTATCGTTTTGTGCCTAATATATTGTCAAGTGTTTGAAATTAAAATATATTTTTTGTTACAAAAAATTGACAATCATAGCTATCGATAAATACTAAATTTTTTCAAAAATATCAAAATTGAGCTTGAGTCTAATAATTAAAAAAAAAAAAAAAAAAAACATATTTATTGATACATACTAAGAGCATTTCAAAAACTTTTTGGCCAATAGGCCACCTCAAAATCAAAATAGTGCTAGGGCAAAAAAATACAAAACTTATTGACCAACGGGCCACCTCTTACCAAAATAGTCATAGGGCCAAATATTTTTTTTTACTGAAAAACGGTTTAGCCTAATCAACCCAAACTAAAAAATAGCCCCAGCCCGATAAGGATGGCCTGAAAATTGTTGAAATGATGCTGATTTTGTGTATAATATATTGTCAAATGTCTTCAATTTAAAAATATTATAAATCAAAAATAGTTTAGTTTGATCAACTGGAACTGAAAATAGCCTTAACTCAAAATATTTTACTTTCTTTTTCTTTTCTTTTTTATTTTTATTTTGAAAAAGTAGCAAAAACACCCTTAACGTTGGTACTTCGAAGCAAAAATACCCCTCACGGAACATTTTTCGGGACATAGTTCTAGAGATGGCCAAAATAATCGTACACATCGACCCGTACATGCATTCGTACAAGTACCCGGAAGGTTTGTACTCGTACCCATACTCGTCGGTTTAGGTTCGGAACCGTATCTGCCGAAGGCGGCGGTTCCGGTACGGGTACTGAAAGTTGAACCTCCGACCCGCTGGTTCCTATACCAGTTGACCCTCCATTTTGATATGTATTTCATCTAAAAATATATTTTTTATTAATTCGTTTTAATTAGAATGGACACTTTAGCATACTTTAGCGTTTTTCCATTAAATTTTAACCAAATTTGTTTTAACGGTGATCAGTCCTTCGAGATTAAATTTTTAAATAACTTGACATCCTCTAATTCATTATTTAGAGATTTGGTTTTGGTTTACATTGTTGGATTCTTTGCAATAAAATAATATTTTTTTTATTTCAAATAATTCGAGGTACAACTAATCGAATTTAAAATAAATTTTTAATATTATAATAATAATTGTAAAACCCACTGGAACCGTCAGGTTGTACTCGTACTCGTACCCGCACCGCACCCGCCTATACGGCGGTTAGGGTACGTGAACAATTATGTGAAACCATACCCGCTGGGTACGGGTACGGTTATGTACCCGAACCCGCATTTGGTCACCTCTACATGGTTCGAGCAGTTGAACCAGTCGAACTATCGATGAACCGTTTAATAAATTTTCAAAAATTTCTTGGTCTAGAGCCAAAATATTTTATGTAACGCCCCGGGCCTACCGGGTGGGAGCCCGTTACGCTATGATGGCACAATAGGCCTGCTTGCAACTACTTGACGTTCGTACTCGCTTTGCCAATATGATTAACCCAAGTTGCTAGAGAGTCCATTGAGCCCATACTTATACTGTCTTGACATCCCATACTTATTCGATATGGGATGTCACAATCTCCCCCCATTGAATATACGACGTCTTCATCGTGACTTACATGCAGGACCATCCCGGGACCCATGGAGCTCGCCCGGGGTCGGCTCTGATACCATTTGTAACGCCTCAGTACCACGGGGTGGAAGCCCGTTACGCTACGGTGGCACAATGGGCCCGCTAGCAACTACTTGACGTTCGTACTCAATTTGCTAAAATGGTTAACTCAAGTTGTTAGAGAGTCCATTGAGCTCATACGAGAAATATCATCTTTTATTAACTTTTTTTTCTAATATAATTCAACCCTAATTTTTTTTTCTAATGAATTGTCAAAAATTTACATTTTGTAATAATAATCATATATATATTTTTTATATTGTACTGAAAAAATGGAACATAAAATGATTCCGTCAAATTTCGACGGACACTACACTAGAGTGCTAAAAAATCATAGTAGTACTACTTCCATGAGTTCCATCCCCCTATTTTTTGAATTTCTTTTTCTGGGCGTAATGTTTAATGTAGTGTCTTAAAGTTCAAAATATTAAAGTATCTTAATCGTGGATCTATCTAATAATTTTGATTGTCTTAAAGTGTTAAAGTTGTGGACTCATATGATATTTTAAATTGTTTTAAAGTGTTAAAATGTTTTTATTATGGGGGGCCTATGTCCAAAAATGAAAATATTCAACATATTAGAAACTTTCAAATATAATATTAGTGTCAACAGATTGAGGATGAAAGTAATAATAAACGAAAATTATACATCCTTTTCAAAACAAAATTGATATATATATATACGAGTATCTGAAAGCATCTACATTCCGATGTTCCTGTGATAAACTAATCTTTACACATGTAGCGTTTGCGGAAATGTGAGCCTTAAATCTACTCATTTTAAGAGAGAGAGAGAGAGAGAGAGAGAGAGAGGTAGACGAGAGAGAAGAGAGTTTGCCTCCCTATTATAAATCATCATCTCCCTCATTTTCATCCATCTTCTTCCACACTTCTCATTTCTATCTCCAACCTCCATACACACACCACCACACACTAGCATGGAAACTCCATTTCTACTTCACAATTTCCTTCTAAAATTTGGCAAGTTTCATATTTCAAGAAGGAGAATAAGAATCCACCATTGCATATTGAATCAAGAAGCTCATTCATTAACATGCAAGTAGGGCCGGCACAAAGAAATCAAGTGCCCTGTGCAAACCTTCAAATCGGTCCCTTTTATTCATCATTAAAAACATACAGAATATAAACTAAATACTTTCACTAAGTTCTTTTTTTTTTTTTTTGGGGGTCAACCTACACCATGAATATATAAACTACGATAACTACTAAAACAATGTTGCTCTTTTTACATGATTTGAAACAAAATCATCAATAACACTCTCATCATCGATTTCTTCCAAGATATCACTTTTGATTGTCATCAAAGCAAGTCCATTCAATCTTTCTTGCAACATAGTTGTCCGTAAGTATGACTTGAGCAACTTTAATTTTGAAAAGCTTCTTTATGCGGAAGCAACGGTAACATAAATCGTTAATAAAATTCTATAGGCAATCAATACATTAGGGAAGCAATTAAATCATTTCAAGAAAATTAACAGATCCATCGGTCTCATTTTCTCCTCAGGTAAAAGCTCTCTGAGTAGTTTTAGCTTAAAAAATATATTATTTCCATCAATATCTGATGTCTCATCTTCTCTAAGAGCACGTTCAAGATTAGTACAAAAAGATTGGAGTTCAATATCATATAGTGATCACAATTTAGTAGAATTAATAGAAACCCAAAAATATTTTCATACAACTCATATTGTTCAAACCTCTTACTCAATGATGCAATAGTTTGATCTACGATAAATATGAAGTATTGGATTCTAAATGCTTCTTCCGGAGATAATGATGTTTCCTCACTATCATTCTCATCAAAGTGTCTTTTTCTACATATTACACGTCTTTGAGGAAACAAGGGATCAATTCTCATTTCATTTGCTGGTTTTCTGCGGTTTCCATAGCACTTGAAAATCCAGATTCTCTGTAATTCTTTAAAAAAAATAAAAAAAATCAACCATTTTATCTCATCCATAGCAGTATCAATCATAATGTCTATAGATTGTAAGTGTTTGCTTATTAAGTTCACTGCATATAAAATCTCATACCAATGATTGTAGCTAGCCAAAATTACCAAGTTCATTCATCGCTAAGGATTTAGCTTCACTTTGTGTGTTTGAATCATTATCTACATTAGCAAATTGAAATAAGGCGTCTCATATTTCAACTACTTGAAATCTTATTGTCCTTACTACTTTCAACATGACTTTCCCAACAAGTGGCTGACAGTGATTTAAGTGTTAACTCTTTCATATTTTCTTTAAAAACATGTCACCTCTAGTATAAATGCGTTGAAATTATTCCAAAGAAATCCCTTGCTTTCATAGAAATGTTTCAAATATCACACAAAACTAAGTTAAGACTATGACAACCACAAAGAGTATATAAAAAGCTTTAGTATTCAAATCCAAAAGTCTTTTTTTGCACACCTTAATTCTTACCTTTCATGTTAGAGTCATTATCATATCATTGACCTCTAACATTATCAATATCAACATCATGAGAATTCAAAGCATTTTGTAACACTTGAATAAGTCCCTGACCAACAGTATTATCAACTTGCAGAATTTCAACAAAATGATCTTTTATTTCAAAAGATTTTGAAGAGCCATCAACGCATCTTAAAATCAATGTTATTTGTTCTTGATGACTAACATTGGCAGTACAATCCAACATTAGGGAAAAATATTTGGTTTCATTTATTTTCTTGATAATAATAGATATAATTCTAGAAGATAATAAGAGTATCAATTCATTTTGGATAGAATGACTCAAATAATGATGATAAATCTTGCCACTACAAATAAGTTGAACATGCTCTTTCATCACAGGATCAAACTTGACCAACATTTCTATCAAAATCAAAAATTGTCTTTGCTAGTTTCATATAACTTTTCTTTTGTTCCACGAAATGTCAAATTATGTTTACCAAGATATATTTCACAATAGCAATAATTCTAATAATGACACTTTTCATGTACTCTTTTTCCTTTTTAAATTGCTCTTGAGCAACTTTATCAATTGTTTCATTTTGTTGTGATCTATATCGAAGGTCACACCAAGTCGCCATATCCAATACATGATCACCGCTTGTTTCATGTTCTTTGAATCTACTACTAAGATGTGACCAATAGTTAAACCTTCATTTACTAAATTACCTTTCCCATAAACCCTTTTAAATATTTAAAACAAAAACAAAAGAAAAACTCTATCAAGCTCTCTTGAATAAACAAGCTAATCTATATCACAACTTTCAGCATTAGGCAAATATCTAGTATAGAAAATTGAAGAGAATCTTCAAGAAGATTTATCCAATGACCTTTTACTATGCTTGAATATCTTTTAGGATCATTGACTGCTAAAATGTTAATCAAATCTGAATTAAGAGCATCCCACCTTCTTGGATCATACATGTCAACTAAGATAGAATTCTCATTTAGTCAACATCACTATTGTGATTAACATCACCATAATTCTCATTCTCATTCTCATTCTCATTTGAATCACATGAATTACTTGTATAATCCATAGGGTGCCTCCAACGGTGTAAATTCCTTAGCTTCCAAAACAGAAACTAGCATTGTAGGAAATAGAAGCTAGTTTCTTAAAAACAAAGGAGAAACTAGGTTCAAACTAGCAACCAGCTTCCAAGGAAGGGACCCACCAATAAAGCTGCAAAACAACATTTATTTTTTTTATTTTTATTTTTCTTGATATTTCCTTACTTTTTACATTTTAATTTTGTTTGTTACATTTTTTTTCGTTTAATTTATGTTCATATTTTTTTTAAATGTGTTCATGTTTAATTTTATTGTTTATACTTGTTTTTTTTTTTTCTATTTTCGTTATTTATTTTTTTTTCTTTTGTTTTGTCGACATGTGTTTGTTTTTTTTTTTTTTTTTTTTTAACTTGTAATATTTTTCTCTATATATACCCACTTCAATTTTTATATTTCATACACATTTCATCTTCTTCCTTTCTTCTCTTTTCATCTTCAAGAAAAAAAAAGTGGCAGATTCAAGCTCTCAAAATTCCGATTCTAGCAATTCAAGCTCTAACATGTTTAAAATTCACAACCTTATCAAATGCCTTATTCTCAATACCCTCAACAACAATTTCGTATAACTACCAAATGCCTTATCCTCAATACCCTCAACAATTTCCATACAATTCTTCCGGCGCGGCGAATTTTCCACTTCATTTTCAACACAATTTCGGCGGTTCAAATTTTCCTCAACAATTTCAAGGAAGCTTGCCTGGTGGGCTCATTTCTCCTCAACAAGTTTCATTCGATCATCCTACTGGATCAAGCGTTTCCCAACATTCTTCACAAATTCCAGTTGTTGTTGATGATGTTGAGGAAGCTCCTGCTCCTGAACCCACCCCAAATACGAAGGATGCAAAGCCATCTGGACTCCTGATGAAGATGTCAAACTTGTAATGTTCTTGGTACAACGTCTGCATTGACTCCATTATTGGTAATCAACAAAAGAAAAAAGAGTTTTGGGAAAAAATTACTGCTTTCTACAATCAGATCAGGCCAAAGGGCACTATTGTCCGAAGTTATATGCAGGTAAAAAATCATTACTATAAATTCAATCCAGATCTTACTAAGTGGGCAGGTATCTACAATAATTATTGGAGTAATCGAGGCAGTGGGTAAGACGATAATGATGTTCTGGAGGCGGCCAAAAAATTTGGAGAAATGGTGCTCCAAATAAAAAGGACTTCAAGTACTTGCACATGTGGGATGTTGTCCAAAAATGCGAGAGATGGACTCCTCAGTAGATGCCACAAAATCCTAAAAAAAAAATCCAAGAATTCTGAATCAGATAGTCCGTCTTCTACTGATACTGGACCTTGAATACGGCCAATGAGACAACAAAAAGCTAAACGACTAGCTAAACAAAAGGGTGAAATCACATCTATAGAAAATGAAGAGAAATGGAAGCATCTGCAGGAAGCTTTGGCTAGACAAATGAGCCTCCATGAAGAACAACTTAAGCTTCAACATTGGGAGTACTGCGCCAAGGATACCAGTGGCATGTGTGAGGAAGAACTGTACAATTTTACTATGATGGCTATAGAAATTAAGTCTCAATAAGGTGGAAGTAATATGTTGAAGTGTCTAAGTGTGTTTCTTATTTTGAAGTGTGTTATGCATATTTCTATAGTTTGGAGTTCATGTTTTTTAAGTGTACTATGTTCTGTCTCTTTTTGAATTATGTAATAAAAAATCGCATTTATTGTCCATCCAGAGAACCATTCACCGGTCAAAAAATTAAAGTTGCTACAAAAATCACATGCAACAGTCATAAATCTGATGTATCACGTCTTTACAATTCACATTTGTCTTATATGCAATTATTGTCTATCAAATGCAGAAATTACATGCAACGGTCATAAATTTGATGAATCACATCTGTTACTATTTACAATTGTCTTATATGGCATGTTTTTGTCCATCAATTGCAAAAATCACATGCAACGGTCATAAATATTTTGGCTACATATACAAGATGACAATTCTTCAGTAAAGCACATCTTCTACTCATATTTCCTTTCATCTTCTACTCATACTTTCTTGACATCTTTTTCATTCGCACATATTTCTGCAAAATGTCTGATATTTCTAATCCACATGATATTGATGAAATGTGGAAGCAATACATTCAAAATTCTACCAAAGATCCAATTATGCAAAAGATGATTCATATGCTTGATGCAGATGCAACAACGGCTCAACCTTCATGAAGGAGAAACGGTTCTAGAAAATATAGAGATCGGGAGCGTGAAAGCAGCCATGATCGTCTCGTTTGTGATTATTTCTTTGACGGTCCTATCTATGATGGAGGTCTCTTTTATCGTCGATTTCAAATGCGAAGAGATGTATTTCTGAAGATCGTTGATGCAATGAGTATCTACTCACCCTATTTCACTCTAAGACGAGATGAAACATGAAGGAATGGTCTATCGCCACTTCAAAAGTGCACCGCAGCTATCCGAGAATTGGCATATGCGTCACCTGGTGATGCACTTGATGAGTACATGCAGATATGTGAGAGCACTGCGTTGGAATGCCTACATGAATTTTGTAAGTGTGTGATTGTTGTTTACGGTAATCGGTATTTGAGGAGGCCAAATGCAACAGATACTGAGTCCTTGTTGCCAATGCATGAAGAAAGACATGGCTTCCCAGGAATGTTGGGGACCCTCGATTGTAGCATTGGGAGTGGCGAAATTGTCCCGTCTTTTACAAAAGATTCCATACACGAGGTGATCATGGAGTTCCTATGATAGTTCTTGAAGCGGTGACATCGGCATATTTATGGATATGACATGCTTTTTTTGGTGCTCCCGGAGCAAGCAATGAAATCAATGTTCTTCATGGGTCTCCGTTATTAATCCAGTCCTTCAAGGAAATGCACCGTCAGTTCAATTCACGGTGAATGGTCAAACATATAATCAATGATATTATATGACAGATGGAATTTACCCAACTTGGGCTTCATTCGTCAAGAGTTACCCAGCACCGAAAGATCCAGTGAGAAAATATTTTGCGCGAAGACAAGAGGCTGCAGGAAAAGATATCGAATGAGCAATTTGAAGAGCTACAAGCTCGTTGTGCAGTAGTTTGTACTCCCGCACGATCTTATTTCAAGGAAGATCTCCGCAATATAATGCTCACTTGTATTATTTTGCACAACATGGTCGTTGAGAACAAGGGTGAAGAAGTGGTCAACTGGTCTGATGAAGATGCAACCCCTCAGCAACTGATACCAGGGTACTGGCAATTGGGAAGAATTCAAAAATTATCTAAAAAGTCACAACGATTTATCAAATACAGAAGCTCATATCCAACTTCAAAATGATTTAACACAACATATATGGGCATAATATAAAGCCAATGATGCCTAAAATTAAGTTATATTTACTTTGAATTATTATATTTATGTACTTTAAATTAATGTGATTTTATTTTTAGCATTGTGATTGTAGTTTAAGTTGTGTAATTTAAATTTTAGTAATATAATTTGAATTTGAGTAATGTAATTTAAATTTTAGCATTGCAATTTTAATTTAATTAAAATTATTTTAAATCTCAGAAATATAATATGAATTTTATTGTTAAAGTGTTTTACGTAAGTAATATCTAAATTATAATGTAAATAAAATTTATTGAAAACATATAATTATGAGAATATTTAAAATGATTGAATATTATAATAGGACCCATAAAAAGTTAGAAACTAGGTTTATTGTTGGAGGAGATGAAAAAGAAAAATGTAGTTGAGTTTCAAAGCTGATGTAGCGTTTTGTAAGCTGAAATTATGGGTTCATGGTTGGAGGCACCTTAGTATCATCAACCACATTTTCTACTTGTTCAACAGTCTCTCCAACAATTTTTGCTACATTTTCTATTTGTTCCACACCCTCTCCAACAATATCCACTTCATCGATCACCTCAAAATTACTAGATTTTTTTACTTGAGATTATTTTGCAAAAAAATTATCTATAGCCTCATTCTGAGATTGAATCAATTGTTCTACCTTTTTTTTTCTTACTACGTTTTTCATGCCCAGATTGATACTTTCGAAACATACTATTCAATCTAAAAGAACAAAAATTCACAAAATAAAAATGCAAAACCAAATAAAAAAGGAAAGGAGAAATAGCACGGGTGTCCGGACGTGGTTGAATTGCCGTTTCTTGACCCAGCACAGGCCCAAAACCGGCCCTATATGCAAGTATCGAAAATCATCACGTTGAACAAGAACATGATTTTTCTTCAACCTCTTGGTAAACTGAGCTTTATATTGATGATCTAAGCTTGTTTTGAGTTAGGATTGAAGGATTTCAAACCTATCCTTGAAGCTCAATTTTTGTTCATTAACTCCTTGCCCATGCATGTCTCTAATTTTTGTTGATTCATGCTTAGAACACCTAGAGAAGATAATATGTGTAAGAATTATTAAAAACCCATTTGATCTCCCTTTGATTCGATTTTTACAATCCGTGAATGTCTTTTATTCATGTTGATATTTATAAGATTCATGCTCAATTTATGAGTTGAAACCCTTAGAAATTGATTTGTGTTCTTGAAATTGAAAAAAAAAAAAAAAAAAAATTATCCAAAAATATGAGTAAAATCAGTTCACTTCCGGCTCAAATCTGAACAAACCCGTTGCCTACCTTGAACTCATTATTTTTATATGTTAAAGTACATCCTCTTAGCTTTCTATACATACATTGAAGTCCTAATTTGGAGCTCATATGAAATTTTGGTGAATTTTCGAATTTTGCATGTTCAGATTCCATTTTCTACCTAAACCAATATGTCCCTAGTTTTGAAATTGTATTTTTTAACTTTTCCTTTTACAAAATTGAGCTATAACCGATGACACTGAGTTAGATTTTGTTTTTTTTAATACCACATTCACTCAATTTGGATGAGAATTGAATGAGTTAAGCTAGCTCAAAGATGAATTATGTTTTCAGCTTCTGTCCGAGCCTTTTTTTTTTTTTTTTTGAGATTGTACTATTTTTTTATAAGGACCGTAAATTTCACATTATATTGGCCCATTTCCAGCAAATAATAAGTAACTGGGTCAATTTCAAAAATTTTATGGGCCCTATGTTTAATTGATTAGGATGTCTGTATATTTAATTAAGAATATAATATTTTCTTAAATGGGCCATCTAGTATATTTAAACTCCACATTTAATCTACATATTTTACTTAAGCAATGATTTAATAAATTATAAAAATATGAAATGAGATTAATTATTCCAAATTGCAATACTACTATATGACAATATATTTGAAAGACCTCTCTTTAAAATAAAACCTTATGCATATAGTTACAAGGTGAAATACCAACTTTAGTAAGAAATCCAAAAGCGTGCATAATAAATTCAAACACAAGTCATAATACCAGCAAAATAGTTTATATTAATATCTGTGGGAGGGATTAAGCACATTTGACAGCCATCCGAATCCATGTTCAGATTTTCAGCCACAATATGGGCTCAAAAAATATATTATCCAAGTTTATGAGAATGAATACATCACAAAATAGATAAAAACATTAACTACATATTCAGTGCAAAACACATACCATTTGTAGATAAACCAACATTGTACATATGCACACAATAGTAGCTACGGAGCTTCGAACATTTTTTTCCGGTCACTAGTCCAACGGGGTATTGGGATGCCAAGCTTTCCACATAGTTCGCGGCAAGGATACCGCAGTCATTTACTCATGTTTGCTGAAACATAGATTCACTACACGGTTCTACAACCCAATCAACGCGATCTTACTATACTGGCATGAAGCTTGGATCCACCTCATTTGTCTTTTTTTAATAGATGATGGATATACTAGCTAAGAGGCTGAAAAAAAAACAGCAACCTTATCTCAATCATTAGAGTCATACATGGAGTCATATATGAAGATCTTCCCCTCAACCATATGATCTCATATGCAACCCAATGATTTGTAAGAACATGACCTATACCATAGATTTCTAATGCATCACATCAACGTAAGGGGCGTTTGTGAGGGAGATTCTCCAACACATACTTCACTGTCATGTCCCAATCATTCCGAATAGATAAATTCATGCATTTACTCTGCAAAACATACATTTCATGAAATTAAGAAATTTAACACCAGTGACTATTAATCATATGTAATTGATACATTTTCAGTACTTATCCAAAATATAAACTCCACGCAAGTCCAATCCACTCGGAACATATGAGGTGCACCACGGGATTTGAAAAGAAAAAAAAAATCAAGAGTGCATCACAGTGCTAGAAAGATATACCAAATAAAATAGAGTTGTCAAATTGTGTGAGCTCGAAAGAAAATGTAAAATTAGAGATATGCATATAGAAAACTCGGGGAACATAATTCTGCTAAAGATGATAAAATTACCACATAATACATCTTCATATGGGGCTTGTGCAGTGTATGTATCCACTCCAAAGTTTCAATGTCCAACATCTGTAGTAATATACACAATGTACCCTTCTTACATCGAACGTGTCGCACACTATCATTTATTAGTGGTCGTGCGGTCAAATGATACCAAATATTAAATAATAACACGTAGACGATCCAAAATGAGGAAAGAGTACGAGGATAAGTGTTTACTTCTTTTTGACATCATGATACCATTCCAGAAATTTATTAAGCAATGACCTCGGGTATTTCTTCATGGGATTATGCATCACCGGCATAGACTTTTTAACCGGAACGAGCTCCTGCTTTGGGGTTGTAGCGTCATGTGCAACATGATTAGGAGATAAGGAATCTGCAACCTTACCTAAAGAAGCACACCTTCGCATGGATTGCACCTCATATGAAGCTCGATCCCTAGGATCACAAGACAACAAATTGTTGCAACAACTCGATGGTGAAGTGTCAATCGAGTATGTGGAGTCACGCGCAGACAATATTTTTGAATCTTGTTATGGACTACGGAGTGTATATATCCTCGATCCACGAACTATCAAAGATATCATTTTTGGCGCGTTCCATAAGAGATCCATAATAGAAAAGGTCATCCATATTTTCTTCTACAAAGCCACTACAGAATGCTTCGTCGATAAAAGAACGTCCCAATTCATCCTTACATGTGAACTGCTTGTCTTGTCCAGTCCTGTCACGACCGCACTTTACTAATTAATAGCCAAGCTCGGTGATTCGTGACTATGGTGGAATTAACGAATAATAAAGAAAAGGAAGTGAAATTTCGAGATTTGACGCTAACAAATTATAAAGCAACATCGATAAGTGGGCATAATAGTTGAAAGTAGTACGACACGATTTGTCATGATTCTGACTTAGATTACAACCAAATTGAAAATGATTCAGAATATTAGAGTGTACGCAGCGGAAATGTGTGGAAATACGTGTATGGAGACACGTATTACCAAGAGTGTTCATCAACTACACTAATCGCTAACTTCGACAAAACATCGCTGGTCACTCTTCCGTCATCCAGCTCAACCTGCACATTGGAAATAATGTACAGGGCGTGAGTACGGAGTACTCAGTGGACACAATGCCCAAAACATTTTTATTGTCAGGCCATTCATAGTGAAGCATAGGGTTTTATTGAAAGGCCTATGTTCACGAAAAACTGAGTTATCTTAAAAGTGTATGCGCAGACTAAGTTCTGTAGTATTCTACCATATCTGAGTTTGTTGTGCCCGAGGAGTTGGCCACCTCACTCGGTCACCGGACCGGTCACTATCTGAATGACACGATCAATGTGTACACTAGTCCAAGAATAATAGCTGATCATTCAAGGACCCGAATTCGATTTATGAATTGGCATTTCGCCATTTAACAGATAGGCATCATACAAAAACTGAAAACATTTATGGCATGACAATGCTTTAGAAGAACTACTGAATATAATAAAACATGTTTGGTTTTATAGAAAGCCCACCTCGTTGCTCTTTTTGATTGCTACGAGGTCTGACCCTTGCTTCAGCTATGGTCCTTCCTCCTTGTGACCTTCGATTAAAAATCAAGGTAAGATAGGTATTCTAACGAATGGAATCTTATTTAAGATCTTTGCT
Source organism: Mentha longifolia (assembly GCA_001642375.2). Classification (NCBI taxonomy): domain Eukaryota; kingdom Viridiplantae; phylum Streptophyta; class Magnoliopsida; order Lamiales; family Lamiaceae; genus Mentha; species Mentha longifolia. Next base: position 27,617,322 of record CM038110.1, on the reverse strand, counting down.
CTAATGCTGATCGGAGGTTATTCTAAATCTAGTAACGTAGTTACTATTATCTAAGCTGGGGTTATAAATCCCGTTATGTGAACGGTTCTTAAGATTTTTATCAATAATTCAAATCTTTGATTTATTGCTAAACTAGATTGATTACTGCTTGTAAATGTGTGATTGATTAGCTTAATCATTTGCATAATTATTAACTTTTAGTTAATAAATCTGGTTAATTAACTTATCTTAAGTTAATTAGTGAAGTTGTGAAATAAATATTCCTCACGATTATCGAAATTTAATCAAAAGTGGAAAACGATTCATTTAATGTTCTCTCGATCTATGATGAATCTCGATTTAGGCTCGCGGATTATTTAATAGCTTTTGGCCCTGTTGAGAGGCAAATCCGGCCCACTAGAGGAATAATTCTCAGCCCGAATCCCTGGCCCAGACCGAATTTCATGTGACCCGGCCCGTATGCACAACCCGAACTCGGCCCGACCGGGTTTCAAAAGGGAAAGACTTTAGTCCAGCCCTTGTTTCTTGTTCATTCGTGCTATGCCTCTTGTCTTCTCTTCTCTTGCGATTTCGTCTCTAACTCTGATTCTCTCATTCTAGCACAGCCCATCTCCAGTCGTCTCTTCTGGCGAAACTTCGAGCGGCTCCTTAATTAATGGGTTGCCGTTAATTTGTTTCCACTCCTTCCTTGCCCATTTCTCTAATTGTGGAGTTCTTGGTTGTCCCAAATCGGGAACCCTAATTCTGAAATTGGGGAAAACTTTTCTCAGCCGATCTCCGGTGAAAATACTCGGTCCTGTCGAGTTCCTGCTGCCGCGGTGAGATGGCGTCACCGTCGGAGGGCACCGTGCGGTCTCGTTTGGTCCAGCAAGCTCGGCTCTCGTTGATGAGCCCATCTCCGGTTTGGTGGCCCTCCATTTGACCGGCTGCAACTCTCGCGGTGCTCGGCTCTTCCCGTCGATTCGCATATTAAAAACCCTAGTTCAAAAGAACTAGGGAACATTCATCCCGATTATTCTCCGATTAAGAGTTCAACGGCAGTGAGGCCACCACCGACCATCCTTTTTGTTTATTTAATTAAGTTTTCATTCAGAGGAGTTTTGGGTTCTAATTCTCTGGTTCCTATTTCGATTCATCGATGTTTAGGTTAGGGATAATTTTATTTAATTTCTAATAGGTCTCTAGTTCTTGTTCCTTTGCTTGCTGGTTAGGAGCTGCGACGTCAAGGCGGTGTTGCTGCGGCAACCTCATTCCAGCATGGGTTTGCTACCATCGACTTCTTTGCCGTCGGGGCCTTGCGCCTCGACGGAGGTTTGGATTTTCTAACACTAAGCTAGGTTTTCTTTAGGTTAATCTTCTGTATGTTTTTAAGTCTAGAAAAGAATCATGTTTAATGTGATAAATCTGGATATTGGCATGCTTGTTCATGAATTCTGAGTTTGGAGGTCTACTAATCATGCTTGACGTGTTCAACTAGTAGAAGCTGTAATATTTTTAAGGTTTAGAATGCTGGAAAGGGAATGTCTTGAAGCTGAATTTGCATGCTGGTTGTTTAGAGGATCCTAGTTTGGAATTTTAGAATCTGAACATGATATGTTTAATTGATGTTCTAAGGCTATTACCTTGAAGTAGTTGGGCTGTAGTTGCTAACTCTTCCCCTTCTATCTTCCTTCTTGCTTTATCTTGATTCTATCCTTTCTCGGTTCTTTCTTTGGTGTTTGAAAACTTTGGTGAGTGTTTGAAGTGTGGTGCTGATTTTTTGGATGGGGAGTGTGAGTATATAGTGTCTTGTTTGAGATTCTTGGTTTAGAAGGGGAAGGTTGACTTAGGAGAAATGGTTTGTAGTCTCTCAAGGATGCCTAATTTGTGATATTCTTGTTCCTATTTGAAGGATTCTTGCAGATTTGTTACTTGTCTTTTAATTGCAGGCATTGGTTCTCTTCCCTTATTGTCTTTACTAGACTAATTTCCCCTTTTCTTTTCTTTTTTTTCTCTCTTGCAGGTACCCAAAAGGGGTAGCAAGGCTGTGTTGAAGTTGTGAAGAGGCGTCCAAGGACTGCTCTAATTCCTGTCTAAGCTTAAGGTATTTGTTTCACGTCACAGGTTGAAATCTGGATTATTTTGTAGCTATTAGTTGACCTGTTCTTTTTCATTTTGTAGGTTAAACACACACATGGAGGTGCTACAGGCTGCAGCTGGGTTTCGGTTCTCTCAAGGAGATGATGCTTTCCACTTTGGGCTAAATGTTGTTTAAGTGTTATTTATAAAAAGTAGAGGTGTACTAGAGATTTGGAATACTGTTATTTGTCTACTCTTGATCAGACGTTGGGGTCTGAATAACTTGGAAACATACAAGTATTTACTTATCTTATTTACTAGTAATAACTAAATATACTTTCTTTCTAATGGCTAAAGTAGAGGTTTAATTGATTTCTTCTTGGTTTATAGATAAGAAGAATATATATATATCCTTATCTTAGTGTACTAATTATGGGCTTGGCCCAACTCGTAATCCCTTGGACCTTGGTCCGATCTATTAAATCAATTGGGCCTTGGACCAGTTAAATAAAATCGAGAAGTCGACAACTATCTCTTACTCGAGTTTATTCGCATACTAATTATTTATTGATATACTAAATAACATAGAAATCAAGTTGCTACTTGATTCTATCACTCTTCTATCGATTTCTCAAAGAAATTAATTTATAGAAGTCGAGCCGCTACTCGATTCCATTATCGCACTCTAAGAAATTGTTATAGAAATTCTGAATACTAGAAGTTGATAATATAACTCGATCAATCAGAATTAATTAGCTAACTAGTTAAGTAAAATGCGGGGCGTTACATCCTACCCTCCTTAAAAGAAATTTCGTCCCGAAATTTACGTACGTTCGTTAAATAACTCCGGATATCTCTCTTTCATCTTATCCTCGAGTTCCCACGTAGCTTCTTCCTGGCCGTGGTGCTTCCACAAAACTTTCACTGAAGTGATAGATTTATTCCTGAGCTGTTGTACCTTTCGGTCTAGGATTGCCTCTGGCCTATTCTCGTAACTCAAATCTGCATTAAGTTCAACTTCCTCTTGATGGATTACGTGCTTTGGGTCGTGCACGTACTTCCGAAGTTGCGAAACGTGGAAAACGTTGTGCACGTTTCCAAGGCTTGGCGGTAACGCCAGCCTATAGGCTACTGGTCCGATTCTCTCTAAAATTTCGTAAGGTCCGATGAAACGTGGCCTCAGTTTTCCTTTAACTCCAAATCTCATTATCCCCTTGGAAGGAGATACTTTTAGAAACACCTTGTCTCCTACTTCAAACTGAATCTCGGTTCGACGATTGTCGGCATAAGATTTCTGTCTATCCTGAGCTTCCTTAATTCTTTCTCTAATTTGGCGCACGATCTCGATCATGTCGCTGATCGCGTCAGGGCCTAACATTTTTCTCTCACCGACCTCATCCCAATAAAGCGGTGATCTACACTTTCTTCCATACAACGCTTCGTATGGTGCCATATCTATGGTCGCCTGATAGCTATTGTTGTAGGCAAACTCGATCAGTGGTAATACTGGCTCCCAATGACCACCTCGGTCAAGTACTACCGTTCTCAACACGTCCTCTAAGGTTTGTATGGTCCTTTCTGACTGCCCATCGGTCTGAGGGTGAAAAGCAGTACTAAAATTCAATCTGGTTCCAAGTTCTCTTTGTAAGCTCATCCAAAATCTAGAGGTGAATTTTGAATCTCGGTCTGACGTGATCGAGATTGGTACTCCATGGAGGCGTACTATCTCGCGAACATACAACTGAGCTAGTTTCTCTGACCCGTACGTTATTAGGATCGTGAGAAAGTGTGCGCTCTTTGTAAGTCGATCTATGATCACCCAGATGGCTGCATTTCCTCTTCTCGATTTCGGCAATCCTGTAACAAAATCCATGGCGATATGCTCCCATTTCCACTGTGGAATTTCTAGGGGTTGCAATTTGCCATAAGGTCGCTGATGTAGAGCTTTCACTTGCTGGCAGGCTAGACATCTTATCACAAACGATGCTATGTCCTTCTTCATGCCATCCCACCAGAATTTCTTCTTGAGGTCTTGATACAACTTTGTACTACCAGGGTGCGCGGTATACGGTGTATCGTGTGCTTCACTCAAAATTTCATTTTTGAGTTCCTCGTTAGGTGGGATGCACAGTCTTCCTTCGACCGTTATTGCATTATCTGGTTCTTCGCGGTACTCTCCGGGCTCTCCCATTCTGATTTTCAAGCGTATCTTCTCGAGTGTTTCGTCCTTCCTCTGAGCCTGAAGAATTCGACTTCTCAAGTCGGGTTCTACGGTTAGGGTGGCAATTATCCCTTCTACCGTTGCTGGTGGCAGTACCACTTCTAAGTTCATCCTTTCGAATTCTAGGATAAGTTTCTCTTCTTTAGTTAAAAGAAATGCTACCTTTGACTATGCCTTGCGACTTAGCGCGTCTGCTACTACGTTAGCTTTGCCCGGATGGTAGTTGATTCCACAATCATAGTCCTTCACTAATTCGAGCCATCTTCTCTGTCTCATGTTAAGGTCTCTTTGCTCGAAAAAGTATTTGAGACTCTTGTGATCTGTGAAAATCTCACACCGTACTCCGTAGAGATGGTGTCTCCAGATCTTCAGGGCGTGTACCACTGCTGCCAATTCTAAGTCATGGGTTGGGTAGTGGAGCTCGTGTGGTCTAAGCTGTCGTGAAGCATAAGCTATCACCTTCCCTTCTTGCATTAGGACACATCCTAGCCCATTCTTGGAAGCATCTGTGTAAACGATATATTCCTTGTCCGGGTCTGGGACTGCCAGAATTGGGGCGGTGGTCAGTTTCTCCTTCAACTGTTGAAAGTTTGACTCGCATTCCGGTGTCCATGTGTACTTGATCCCTTTCCTTAGGAGCTGTGTCATTGGCCTGGCTATCTTAGAAAATCCTTCTATGAATCTTCGATAGTAGCCAGCTAATCCTAAGAAACTTCGGATTTCGTTTGGTGTTGATGGGGATTTCCAGTTCTGAACTGCTTCGACTTTTGCGGGGTCCACTTTAATTCCTTCAGCTGACACAATATGACCCAAAAATGCTACTTCTTCTAGCTAAAATTCACACTTGCTGAACTTGGCGTAAAGCTTCTCTACTCTCAGAGTTCCTAATACTGTCTTCAGGTGGTCCTCATGTTCTTGTTTGCTCTTTGAGTAAATCAGGACGTCATCTATGAAAACTAAGATAAATTTGTCTAAGTACGGGTGAAAAACCCGATTCATGAGATCCATGAATACTGTTGGCGCATTCGTTAACCCAAATGGTACAACTACGAACTCGTAATGTCCATATCTGGTTCGGAATGCCGTCTTGGGTATATCCTCCGGTCGGATCTTCAATTGATGGTATCCTGATCTAAGATCTATCTTTGAGAAGACACTCGCTCCCTTGAGTTGGTCAAACAGATCATCGATCCTTGGTAATGGATACTTATTCTTAAGGGTTAGCTTGTTCAGTTCTCGATAATCTATTTACATCCTCATGGAGCCGTCCTTCTTCTTTACAAACAGTACTGGTGCTCCCCATGGTGACACACTAGGTCTGATGAAACCTAGGTCCAGAAGCTCTTGGAGTTGTACTTTTAGTTCCTCCAGTTCTTTTGGTGCCATTCGGTATGGTGCCTTGGATATCGGGGTTGATCCAGGTTCCAAGTCAATGGTAAACTCTATCTTCCTATCAGGTGGTAGTCCTGGTAGTACATCCGGAAAAACATCGGGAAATTCATGAACGATTTCAACATCTTCGATCTTCTTCTCCTTCTCGTCCTTGGGTTCCTCATTCAGGTAAGCGAGGTACGCTGGGTTCCCTTTTCTTATCAAGGTTGCTGCTTGGATGGCGGAAATCACCGATTTTTACTTATTTAAAGCAATTCCGTGGAAAGTTGTCGGTTCCTTACCCGGCATTCTAAAGGAAATCTGTCTCTCCTTGCAGAGGATGGTGGCGTAGTTTTCGGCTAGCCAATCCATTCCTAAGATTATGTCTACGTCTTTCATCGGTAAGATGCTCAGATTATTTGCTAGGAGTTTGTGTGATCCTAGGTTCAGTTCTAAATTTGAGCAACGGTGCGTAAGAGTGATGTTCCCTCCTACAGGCGATGTAATTCGCATATCCGTCCCTATTGGTTCCGTTCTCAGACTTAGATATTCTACGCATGCTTTTGCGATGAATGAATGCGAAGCACCCGTATCAAATAAAATAATTACAGGTATCTCACGGAGTATGCCCATACCTGCCAGGTTTCCCTGATTTCCTTGATTCCTAGCGGGTTGCTTCTGCTTCATTGAATGAACCTTTGCGTTCTGTTGTTGCATATGTTGCCGGAACTGTTGGTGTTGCGGTGGAAGCGGGGGAGACGGTGGGAGTTGTTGCTGCTGCGGTCCTTGCTGAGCTTGCATTGCTCGAAGTTGTTGGTTCTGGCTAGGTTGACCTGACTTCGAGGTCGTTCCCTCCTGCTTCTTGGGGCAGTTGTTCGCAAAATGCCCTTTCTGTCCACATGAATAGCAACTGTCGCTCCCCGCCCTACAGACTCCCTCATGTCTTCTGTTGCACTTGGGGCATTGGGCGTATCTGGTTGGGAAGTTCCCGGTCGGAGCCGGCGCAGTTTGCTTTTTAGAGTTTTGAGGGCGTGGTTGTCCTTGCCACGGTTTCTTCCCACCTCGATTTCCGTGATTATTATCCCACTTCCTTTTTCCCTTGTCGTGCTGTGGCTGAGAGTGAGTGGGGGTTGGCGTCGGGGTAGACGCAGGCTTGTCGCCAGGCATCGCTGCCTCGATGTCCAGTGCTCTTCCAAGAGACTCAGTGTATGATAGTCCGCCATGGCTTGCAAGCGCCATTCTGATCTCGTGCCTCAGACCGGCACATAATTTCTCAGCCATCTTTTCGTCGGTGTCTACCTGATCCGGCGCGAAGCGGGACATGTCACAGAACACCCTGTCGTACTCAGTCACAGACATTTTTCCTTGTTTCAGACTATAGAACTCATTTTTCTTCTTCTTTCGGTAACTCTTTGGAATGTACTTGTCGTAAATTCCAGTCTTAAACTGGTCCCATGTGAGGTTCTCAAGCTGTTCAGGGGTCATGGTCTTCCTTCGTGCCTCCCACCAGAAGTCAGCTGATCCCAACAACTGGAAGGATACACAGGTTAAGCGTTCCTGGTCAGTGCAGTGTAGGAAGTTGAATATCCGTTCCATGGCTCGTACCCAGATTTCTGCCTCGGCTGGGTCTCCGATGCCATTGAACACGGGTGGATTCTGTCTAAGGAATAACTCCTCGATTCTCCTCTCAGGTGGAGGTGGAGGTGGGTTGTTATTTCCCTGGTTACCTTGTTCATGGTTTACTGATTCAGCTACGGGTGCCCTTCTGGGACGTCCGGGTGCTCTCCTTGGTGGCATCCTGCTGAATCAACAACGGTTAAATTCTAACCTCTTTGAGGCTTGCCTCAACCCAAGGTACGCATACACAGATATACTTGTATATAGACATATAGCATTCGTCCTCTTGTATTCTACACGGTTATAATATAGTTATTCATAATTGTCATTTGATAAGGTGGGAAAATATCTCTGAATTATTTCTATATACGAAGGAATAAACTATAATAGGCATCATATATATATAAGAGAAAATTGCCCAAAAGGGGTCTTAACCACATCAACAGAAGGTGCACTGTCTAAGTACACAACATGATGTTACCGTCTATGTGACATCACCTCAGGTACTTAGTCACGGAGTATCTAACATCCGTACTAACTGATCATAGCTACGATACTACGAAACGATCTAATCGTTTTCATCTAGATACATAATACTGGAACATAAGAAAATAGGGTGAGTACGGTCTACTAGGCGCCGTTCTCAACCACTACAAAAGGGTACAAGGGTCGGTCACTCGGAATCTATGGTGCTGTGGTCCGAGCCGTAATCCACCTCGTCCTCGAGGTTGTCCTCGTCATCGTGGAGGTCGAAGTCCTGAGGGTCCTCATCATCTCCCAAGTGGAACTGAAGACCTATCTCATCATCCTCATCATCCTCGATGCCTGCTCCGAACTCAAATACCCCCGCCATAGGGGCGACCTGATCGTCCTCCTCATCAACATCCTCCTCGGGGCCCTCCTCGGGATCCTCCTCATCATCACTAGAATCCGGTTCATCGGGATCCTCTGCCCCTACTCCCGCTCCAGCTCCTGGCACAGGCTCGGGCTCGGGTAGCCTCAGTCTCTCAAACTCGTCAACACGTCGGACGTGCTCCCCGTCCGCTCGGGCTAGATCGGCCTGCTGTCGGACTAGGGCTGTCCAACTACTCCCTGGCTGTCGGAGGCTCTCCATGTACTGACGCGAACGCTCGTACCTAGCACGGTACTCCGCCATGCGTCTCTGAATCTCCTCAGTCTCCTGATGGAAGGCCTCCATCCTCCGATCCAACTCCGAGTCTCGAGATCTCACCAGATCGATCTCCCTAAGGATGCCTCTCGCCATATCGAACTGTCGGCGTCGTTCCTCTGCCCGTCCTACCCCTGGTAGTGGACGGTCTAACTCCTCAATCAGCCTCATACGGCACTCATGGTCCTCGTCTATCTGCTCCAAACGGTGCTCATGCTCCTGCTGACTCACGAAGCGCTTGAAATCCTCGGACATTCGCCTAAGGTGCTCGTCGTCCCTGCCAAAGTTGTGCCTCGTATCCGAGATCACGCGGCTCAGCTCCTCGTGGCATCGATGCCACTCCTCTTTTCGGTCCCCTCGCTCCTCCCCCGGGCTGTCACTAATCACAATCGGGGCCTTCCCGCGATCGCCATCTCTGAGGGGCAGTGCTCGTAGGAGCCCAACTGAACGATCCATGGCAGCTGAATCGACGGAGCTACTACCTCCAGATGAGGTAGCCCAGTCCCGCTGCTCCGGGGTGACCCTCGCTCGAGTACGAGAAGGCTCCATCTCCTTGTCAGACTCATCTCTCTCTCGTCGTCCCAAGACGGGTGACGCAGGTAAAATAGCTAGGGGTGGAGGCGACGTCGGCTGCGGTGGGAGCTCGGGTGGCGGTGAGCTCGGCAGTGGGGGAACCTCGGGCAATGGTGCCTCAAGTGGCGATGTGGGCACCCCACCAACCGCAGGTAACTCTCTCAGTGGCGCACCGTGGCGAGTGAAAGTCGTCTGTAGTGTCGTCATGAAGCCGTAGTAGTCACCTACATCCTCCAGACGATCCGGGTGCCTCAGGGTGTGTGCCTGGGCTAAGTGCTCAGCCCATCCCTGCCAGTTGGCAGGTAGTAGTGGCACCAGTCGACGGATGCCCTCGATCTCTCCAACCCCGTGTGTGTGGGCGCGGGCCCAAAGTCGGTGATAGGTGGCCAAGAACTAGCCCACGTTGTCACCGTGGCACATCTGGTAGGAGCGGTAGTAACGAATCACCTCGTCTGGTGTGGCTCCCAGGCGAAGCGGCCTCCTATGTGTAAACATCCGTCCCGCCATCCTACACGAAACATGATCCTAATCAGTTCTGATAACGAAAGAGATATGAAGGCGATAGTAAGAACTTCTATATCTACGTGCTTAACGTATATCTATCCTTTAGTTCCATAGTACTTCGTTCGTTAGTTCTTCTTTTATCGAACATGCGGTAACATGTTTAAATGAGGTGGACTTATTTTTATGTTGCCACAAAGTTCGTGTTTCTAATTTCTACTTGTATGCTAAATTTTAAAGGCATTAGCAGCCTAGTGTAATGGTTTCTTGGAAAACCTATAACATTTGACGAAAGCGTCTCGATCCTCACGCTGCTTCTTGCATTTCGTCTTCCGTTATCTTGCCTTGCTGTTCATCTTCTTCCTTGCTTGCCTGGAGAAGAGAGGAACTTCGTTCCAATCTTAATTTAGACTTACTTCCTCGAAGTACGTGTCTAAAGCACTATATTCTCTAAGAAGTTCACTTTCTCTTTCTAAGTGATCTAAGACTAGTTTCGGCTAAGTTCTTGCGAAAGAAATTCAATTTTTAATTAATTGAAGAAAGCATTTTCCTCACTCCCTCGTTGAACGTGATGAGTTGGAGTGCCGAGCTTTTGTCGAAGGACTCTATTTAGTCTAGCGATTCAAGTCTAGACTATACTTTGAAGAAGACTCTTGGGTTTTCAGAGCAGAACCTGAGGCTCTGATACCACTCTGTCACGACCGCACTTTACTAATTAATAGCCAAGCTCGGTGATTCGTGACTATGGTGGAATTAACGAATAATAAAGAAAAGGAAGTGAAATTTGAGATTTGACGCTAACAAATTATAAAGCAACATCGATAAGTGGGCATAATAGTTGAAAGTAGTACAACACGATTTGTCATGATTCTGACTTAGATTACAACCAAATTGAAAATGATTCAGAATATTAGAGTGTACACAGCGGAAATGTATGGAAATACGTGTATGGAGACACGTATTACCAAGAGTGTTCATCAACTACACTAATCGCTAACTTCGACAAAACATCGCTGGTCATTCTTCCGTCATCCAGCTCAACCTGCACATTGGAAATAATGTACAGGGCGTGAGTACGGAGTACTCAGTGGACACAATGCCCAAAACATTTTTATTGTCAGGCCATTCATAGTGAAGCATAGGGTTTTATTGAAAGGCCTATGTTCACGAAAACTGAGTTATCTTAAAAGTGTCTGCGCAGACTAAGTTCTGTAGTATTCTACCATATCTGAGTTTGTTGTGCCGAGGAGTTGGCCACCTCACTCGGTCACCGGACCGGTCACTATCTGAATGACACGATCAATGTGTACACTAGTCCAGAATAATAGCTGATCATTCAAGGACCCGAATTCGATTTATGAATTGGCATTTCGCCATTTAACAGATAGGCATCATACAAAACTGAAAACATTTATGGCATGACAATCCTTTAGAAGAACTACTGAATATAATAAAACATGCTTGGTTTTATAGAAAGCCCACCTCGTTGCTCTTTTTGATTGCTACGAGGTCTGACCCTTGCTTCGCTACGGTCTTTCCTCCTTGTACCCTTCGATTTAAAAATCGAGGTAAGATAG
>CM038110.1:27530914-27606136 GCA_001642375.2 Mentha longifolia | reverse complement strand
TCTCTCCCGCCCTTCTTTGGAAGGATCAGGATTAATTAACTCTCTCTCTCTCTCAAGAAAAGGAGAACAGCTTTTAGGTCATCTCCTTGGATTCTTGCCGAAGATAGCAGATTATATTCACAATGTCTGCATCTCTCTCTCTCTCTCTCACACACATATCAGCAGCAGAGGGCTGAGTATTAAAGGCCAATCTGCATGGGAATGTGACAGCAGCTTCATATGCAGTTTCATTTGCAGTGGAAGTTTGTGGGAGACGTTTTTGTGTTCTCCTTCATAGATAGACATAGATGTAGTAGACATAGTAGTCATTCATCCATCATTGCTCATTAGGTCTGTTTTTATTTAGATCTCGGGAAGATGGAATTATCATTATCAGTAGCTTTGTAAATTTTTTTAGTGCTTGTTTTTTAGATTTGGCACGTCACTTTTGCTTTAATTCCATGGTGCTTGATTGTTGGTTTTTAACTTACTTCTTATAGTAGTGAATTGCTTCATTTTGCTTATTTTGATACTTTATCTTTTATCTTTATGAGATCTATGTATATTAAAATCATCAAAGGAGCCATCAAGATTCATTTTTCCCACTTCCCAACAAATCGAGAAAGGGCAAATCATATTTTGTCCCTGTTCAAGATTCCAAGTTTATAGTCTAGCACATGAGATTTTCTATCCTCGTTACAAAGTACAACTTTGTATCAAAATAGATTTATCTTGATTTTCATTCATTTTTTTCCTTCAATTTTTCGATATATGATTCATTCTAACTATGCTCTAATTTATTAGGGTTCACCAATCCAATTAGAATTTATCATTTAGTATTTAATTTCAATTTTATTAATTAAAAAATGAATGAAAAATGATATAAATAATAATAATAATAATTATATACCTTAATTGAACGTATAATATTAGATTATATTATATCGAAACTGAGGGGAAAAAAATCAAGGATTATCGATTTTAATAAACGGTTAGTACACTATAATAGGAACATAGGATCCCATCCAATTATCTGGTACTCTTTTCATCCCTTTCAAGTTGAGTCATTTTCCTCTTTGGGTCGTCTCTTTCAAGTTGAGTCATTTCCTTTTTTTTGGCAAAAATTAGGGAATAAAGCACATTATAAAATCTTAAATTTATTTTTTAATAATAAATAAATAAAATATAATCTTAATCTCATATTCTCCTCAATTACAAAACCTACTTTAAATACTAAACACCCCTCCTTAATTCTCGTGCCGAAAGAAAGATTCAACTTGAAAGAGACGGAGGGAGTAACTAATTAAGTTGATAAAAGGCTGAACCATATTTATGTCTGGATTTTAGTAGTTTAATTTTATTTTATTTTATTTATTTATTTTTACTGAAACGAGACATACCAATTTCCCATTTGCTCCCTTTTATACTCTCTCCGTTTTGTAATAATTTATAAGTCACTTTTAGCTCAATCTCTTAGATTAAAAAATTAAATATTCTCGTACTCTTCATTTAATAAGGGTGATATTATTTTGCCATAATGAGACCGGACATAATTAATATTAATCTGTACTAATAGTTAATCTATTTATGCCAATTGTTTTTAGATTTTATGAGATCATTCAAAAGTGGTATAATTTATGTATTTTTAACAAATTAACCCTTTAATATATTTGATAATCGTGACTAATTTAAGAATTTGTTTTTTTTATTTAAAAGATAAAATATGTAATTATTGGTGAGAAAAAATATTTATATTTATTAAATTTTAAAGTAATTAAGAATTATCTATAATAAACATTTAAATATTGATTATAACTTTTACGTTATTATTTTTTAAATTATGTATCTTAAGAAAAATGTCATTGTGTGACCGGCCACATTATGACCGAATATTATTATTGATTTAATAAATATCATTACTCTACTTATTCAATGTGAAAAATAATGAATCAATTAAATTAATGAGTATGAGAAAGAGAGAAAAGAGCATTAGTTATGAAAAGAATTGAAAATTAAGAAAGTTAATGAAAAGTTAAAGAAATTTGAAAGGTTAAAGAAAGAGTTGAAAATTAAAATTTTCAAGTATTAATTTTGAGCATGACTTATATTAAAAACAAGAAATTAAACTTAAAATGACTTATAAGAAAGCGGAGGGAGTATTTTATTACGTTGAGTGTATAAAATCTGAAAACTATTTTTTTTATTATAACACAACACATTCACACACATAAGACGATTAGAATCATCGACATCTTATTTGGAGAAGAAACGTCTTACTGTTATCTTATTACTACATTACGCTAAACCAAAATATAAATAATTTAATGTGTATTATATCCTTACCATGATATATTATGTAATTAGAGATATATGCTATTCATATACTGTGAGAATTTTTGTGAGAACCTTTTCTTCTTAATCTTTTATCTTATTATACCTTTTAAATTATTTAGTTGTCCCTAAAGTGTTCACAATAGTGATTGGCATTCATCACTCTAGCTATAAAATCATCATACTCGAGAGCAACACAAGCCCTAATGTTTAGTACTCCCTCCATATTCCATTTACTGACCCTGTTGATTTTTTAAATAATTTTGAAGCTTTGTGATGATGGATTTAAAATCGAATTTTTGGAGTTTAGTTTGTTTTACAAGGTACTACGAGTGTTGTAGTATCGTGTAAAAAACTAATCTCCAAAAATTCAATTTAAAATCTATCATCACGAAGCTCCAAAATCATTTAAAAAGTCAATAGGGTCAGTAAATGGAGGATAGAGGGAGTATTTGTTTTGAGGAGTACACAAGCTCCAATTAGGACATAGAAAATATTTGGTGTACTTAATTTCAGTAAGGGTGTGTTTACTTTTGAGGATAAAGTGGTATAAGGAGGTATAAAGTGGTATAAATTTTTTTATATGACTTTATATCTCGTTTACTTTGAAATATAAAAAAATCGATTAGGTGGTCTTAAATCTCGGGCGTTATCCCTCGATATCATTTACGATGGTATAATATAATTTATACCATGATTATATTATTATTTATTTATTTATTTATTTATTTTTTATAATCAGGCAAAACACAACACACTCACACACGCACACCCGGGGTGACTCGAACCCCCGACCTCTTGGATCAGAGGGGAAGCGTATTATTATTATTATTATTATTATTATTATTATATTATTATTATATTGCACCCATTTCTTAAGTTGTAAAAGGTGGTATAAAATTATCACACTTGTTCTTAGGTATAATATTATCCCATGGATTAATACAACGGGCTGCCCGGATTTTTATACCGTCTAACCGGATTTTTTATATATCAAAGTAAACGCAGTATAAAGTGGTAATAACTTTTATACTTCTTTATACTTCCTTTAAGAGTCTATTTCCTCGAAAATGGTAGTACGTTTTAGATCATTTTGCAATTAAATTATCACAATATTTTTCACCGGACACCAATATTATTCTTCAATTTTGTTGGAGTTTTTTTGACATGATTTATAGCGAAATTATTAAACGTGTTATCGTGAAACACATATAAGGTTATGTTGTACTCCCTCCGTCTCATTTAAACTGTCATGTTATTTATTCAAATGAGTGGTATAAAATAATCAAACATGACAGTTTAAATGGGACGGAGGGAATAATTGAAAGATAACGTTAAGTTATATGTTTTCGGAGAATTTACTTTACTGGCTGTATATAATAACTATGGGACCCTTATTTCTTATTGGTTAGAAGCACAAGGTTATATACATTATGTTCTTTTTGATGGAGAAGGAAAATAAATAAGTAAATGATGGAAATTTTTATCAAGTCTCCCACTTGTTTCATTCTATATTCTCTTAAGATGAAAAAAAGGCTTAATATGAGAGAAAATATTTACACTTCATAAGGGTGAGAAAATATTATTATGATTTAGAGTGAAAAGTGAGAAAAATGACCGCTCGAGAAAAAAATTCTACTGCAAAAAAATTATCCATAATAAAAAAAATAAGGAAAACGAGAGAAAATGGTGAATGGGTTTTCTTTTCCCTCCCAAAGTAAATGGCTAATATAATTTATGCTATTGATTGGCGAGATAAGTAACACAAGAAACAATTATTATATATTACTAATATTAGAAATGCTCCCCTACCCACGGTGGGCACACTTAATGTACCCACCGTTGATGTGGCAGAGCCATGTCATTAAAAATTTTCATTTAGGGTTGAGTTTTTTTAGTAAGATTTAGTTATTTTTGGTAGGGTTTAGTTTTTGTGGTATATATTTAAATTAATTTCTTTATTTATAACGTTGTCACGTCATCTGTGGGCAAATTAAATATACCCACGGTAGGCATTGGAGCACTCCTATAATTATCAATTAAATAACTAGATTTTTTAATTTTACTCTTATACAATAATTTATAAATATTGTAAATAAAATAATACACAATGAGAAAAACAAGATCGGGGGACGGCTTAGCTATGACTAACAAATATTAAAATTACAAAAAAAAAACGTAATGGGCATGCCTTACAAACTTAATCGATTTATTAATCCCTCAATTAGTGTTACAAAAATATGATGGGTGTGCTAAGGGTGGGTCCAATAACCGTCCCATGAGATCATCTTAATTTCTTAATTGCAACGTCAAGACATCTAAATTGGATGCTCAAGATAATGATATGATTAATACATACTATTTAAATATTTATAAATATCTATATTTGGTCTTATCCTTTACCTAATCACGCCCAACATTGATATCATTGGGCGGCTTTCTTTTTTATTCATTTATCCTCACTCTGTGGAGAATAATTCTATTTACGAAAAGGGTGGGTCCATCATTTTTTTTTTGTATGAAACAAAAACTTAGGAGTAGGGGTGAGCACGAGTCGATAAACCGACCATTTTATACCTAAAAAACTGACCATGCTGTTTTTTATCGGGTCGGTTAACCGTTCTAAATTAAAAAATAAAGACCAAAAACCATGAAAACGGTTAACCTAAAAATCGGGTCGGTTAACCGTTTATCTAACGGTTAACCATAAATAAAAGAAATATTCTATTTTTTATAGTTCATAATAGGAAAAATTCGAAAGAATTCATATCTTAGAATATACATGTGAAATAAATCATTTACAAAAATTAAAAAGCAATGAAATTAAATTGCATCATCCTAATAGAATAAGATTTGCAATAACTTAAACTAACAATCGAACTATCTTCAATTGCTTATTAACTTTTGGCTCCATCAATACTCAGAATCAGGTGATCTTCTCTCAAACTTATATATATATATATATATATATATATATATATATATATATATATATATATTTATTTAATTGGCACCGATTCGGTTAACCGTCGGTTTTTGGCATAGAAACTGAAACCGAACCGTTAGAGTCGGGTTTTGAAAATTAGAAATAAAAACCGAACCGTACGGTTTACCCATAATTTCAAATCGGGTTCGGTCTGGATAGTCGGTCGGTTCGATTTTTCGGTTTCTTATGCTCAACCCTACCTAGGACGAGCTAATTAGGCATGCAAAGAATTGAGTTTTATCTCATCGTGCTAGATAATTTATTATTGTTTCTTTATGCATTTTTTCAGTGTTTATTATATTATAAAATAATATTTTTTGTTACCAAGTAAAATATAATGTATTTATTCTATACCATCTAATTAATTCACTTTGAATCTATAAATCGTATGAGAAATATAACTAAAAAGAAAATATTAAAAAAATAATTTTCTCTTAATTGCTCAAGACTGATGCGATAGTGGAGTACTTACTATATATGCTTCTTTTCTTAGGGTTCATATTTTTCTAGTTTGATTTAATTTCTATGATAGTATAGTATTTTTTGTAGTCTCCCAAATATTTGACATTGTTACACTAGCCGACATTTTTCGTAGTAACATATATTGAAATACGAGTACATATTGATTCACGATACATTCAAAATTCCATCGATGTACGATTATTTTGGATCGAAATACGAGTGATCCAAACCTAACACAATTACACAAGACTAATGATGGGTTCATGGAATATGTAGTAGTTGTGACCACTACTTGTACGTGAAGAAGACCATGCCCTTTGTTGGGACTTGTGATAAGATATTAATCATTGACAATCCCTTCTCATCATCAAGATTATCTCATACAATTCACAGACAAAACTTTATTAACTATTAATCATACAAGTCAAAGTGAATTATTCTTTTTTTTAGTGGAGGGAAGTTGCATTTGAGGAGGTTTGAACATGAAGGGCGATTAAGGTTAGTGCCGTCCACATTTGGTTAGTTATACTTTCATTTTCAGCCCATGTTTGGTTCAAGTTTTTTTGGGTATGGAAAGGAATCAAGTAATTGATTCCATTACATTTTGTTTGGTTTGAGTAATAGTTATCTATTTCCTTTACTTGGAGGTAACTCAATCCATTACATTGTTACCTCTCAAGAAGGAGGGAAACAAGGAGAAATGGAACCCCTCACAAGTGACTCAATTTCTACTATTGAACCAAACACTCAACAAAAGTAACCCTTATTGTTTTCATTCCCTTAATTGACTTGATTCCATTCCGTTTCCGTTACCCAACTTGAACCAAACGAGCACTCAATCTAGCTAATAAATTTGACTGGTTTGCCATTAAATATTTTAATTTATGAACTAAGACTAAATTGCAATTAATATCCAAAGCTTATAGGGGTTATAGCTTCATGAGGCCCCTCCTCTATATGTGATTGATTCTTTTTCTTCTGCCATTCAATTTAACATCAAGTTGGAATTTCTACTTTCAACGAGCGGTCTATCCTTAATTCAGCCCCCCCCCCCCCCCCCTATTACTCTACTCTCTGTCTATTCTATTCGTTTTTCATGAAAAAAGTAAAATCAGTTCTGCATTTTTAAATTTGAATTTTAGTTCAAAGACTCAATTTTTTATTTTTATTTCTGACAATGTTAACATGAAATTCTGAAAAGGATTCAAAAATCATAGTATATTATTCCCAACGAGCCTTTCAATTATAGAGGCCCAAGCGTTGTTAAATCTTTCGGCCCTTTAAAAAGTTCAACAATCACAGCCCATTATCATCATTACAACAAGCTTCTAGATTGTGTGTGCGCTTGTGTTATTTTTTTCAACAAAATCTGTTATTCCCTTCCAAAAAAAAAGAAAAAAAAAATCTGTTCTTTCAAAAGGTAATGGTAATCATAACATTTCTGTCTGCAGATTTACCCTTCTTTTTTTCTTTTTTAATATGAGAAATGAGAAATTTTGAAGCTTAAAACATACAATTCCAATGAATGAATTTCTTATGTACTCAAAATTAGGGGTGACAAAGTTGGGCCGGGCTGGGCTTTGGAAAATGTGGCCTCATACTAATAGGATTATCAGGCCGCTTTCCCCCTGTTTTTTTTAACTAGGATCGGCCCGACCTGCTAATTTGCCAGCCTCGAAAAGAAAAATTAGTATAAACTAAAATAGTAATGAAAACATATGAAAAAGTTCAAGGCGAGACCATAACTTTCTAGAGAAACATCGAATTGAAGAAATAAATATCTAAAATTATGAAGAGAAATAAAATAGAGAGAGAAAATCCAAAGTCGAGCCCTGATTGGACAAATGGGATGCCATTCATCCTTTCCTTATCCTTTCCCGGTTTTTTTCCCCTCTATTTCACCGCTCCAATCTTCTTCTTCTGCTCTTCCTCCTCCAACTCCAACTCCAACTCCAACTCCAATACATAATAAAATCTCCCATTTCCCCCAAATTATCTGATTTTTCGAATTCAAATTACCCCATGGCTCTGCAAGCAGCTTACTTGCTTCCCTCTACTCTTTGCATTTCGAAAGAGGTAAAATGCGAATCAATTCCGCACATTTTTCTCAATTTTGCGAATTGTTTGCCGAGATTCTGATTTTGCAATGTTATTAGAACAAGGGAAGTGCAATAAAAGAGACATCTTTTGGAGCAGCGCTGCCGGCAGGAATTAGAGCTGAATTTTCCCCATCTTTTCACAAGGTAATTTTTCATTCTACCCCTAACTAATTATATAAAAAATTCCTTACTTCAATTTTCATATTTATGGAAATTTAAGCATTTGCTTTCGGTTGTTAAATTTCACTGTGCTTTGATTATTGAAAAGAAATTAGAGTTGGAACTTGGTTGCTTAAATTTGTTTTTCTTCAAATATATGGCACGGTAATTTGGTAAGAATTAATGATTGTTTTTAGTTGAAAAGTTGTGCTGCTTTCTCTAATTATCTGTTGTTTGATATTTGAATGAAGATATATGTTAGTGTTTTTCTTTTGGTGATGGATAGCTTAGATAGATAACAAAAATTAATTATGAAGCTTTCCTTTATGATTTATGTAAGTTTGAGCTATGCTTCTTTAAATACTCAATGGTATCTGTCATCACCCAAACCAACTTGCGATGCAGGAGTTGCGGAAGAAGCTCTCGACCGGACCGATCAAGGCGCAAACCGCGGCCACAGCTCCGGCCATCAAGCAATCCTCCTCCGACGAGAAGAAAACCCTACGCAAGGGCAGCGTCATCATCACCTCGGCGCCTCCTCAGGACTAGGTCTCGCCACGGCCAAATCCTTGGCTGACACTGGAAAATGGCACGTGATCATGGCCTGCCGGAACTTCCTCAAGGCGGAGCAGGCGGCAAAGTCTGTGGGCATGGCTAAGGAGAGCTACAAGGTGATGCACCTCGACCTCGCCTCCCTCGACAGTGTCCGACAATTTGTGGAGACCTTCCGGAGATCGGAGAGGCCATTGGATGTTCTAGTTTGCAATGCTGCAATTTACCTACCGACCGCGAAAGAGCCGACTTTCACGGCCGAAGCTTCGAGTTGAGCGTAGGCACCAACCATTTAGGTCATTTCTTGCTCGCGAGGTGCTCATGGATGACTTCAAGAAGTCAGATTACCCTCAGAAACGCCTCATCATCGTCGGATCCATTACAGGTATCAGATTTGAGGAGTCGAAAACAAGTTCTCGAATTAGTTCCAAGCCAGATCACCTTTTGCATAATTCACTCATGGTTTTTGTAATTGTCGAACGCTTACGTGTACAGGGAACACCAACACTTTGGCTGGGAATGTGCCTCCGAAGGCGAACCTGGGTGATCTACGGGGGCTGGCAGGAGGCCTGAACGGAGTGGGGAGCTCGTCCATGATCGATGGCGGTGAATTTGACGGGGCCAAGGCGTACAAAGATAGCAAGGTTTGCAATATGCTAACAATGCAGGAATTCCACAGACGTTACCATGAAGAAAGTGGCATAAGTTTTGCTTCACTCTACCCTGGTTGCATAGCCGAAACAGGTCTCTTTAGGAACCACATTCCTCTCTTTCGGACTCTGTTTCCGGTGTTTCAGAAGTACATCACTAAAGGATATGTGTCTGAACAAGAAGCTGGAGACAGGCTTGCTCAGGTTGGTTGCTTGCTTGCTTACATTTCATGGTGCAAATGCATATTGATTGATCAAGTATTTGAAAGATTCGATGAATTCGAAGTAACCGCCTCGGCCCTTAACTGTTATTGTGTGTGTTTAGGTGGTGAGTGATCCGAGCCTGTCGAAATCGGGGGTATACTGGAGCTGGAACAGGACCTCGGCCTCGTTTGAGAACCAGCTGTCAAAGAGGCGAGTGATGCGGAGAAGGCGCGGAAGCTGTGGGAGGTGAGTGAGAAGCTTGTTGGATTGGCTTGATTAGTAATGAGGACACCTGTTAGGGAAGAAACTAGAGTCGTATTCATCGGAACAGAATCAAGTATTCAAGTTTTTGATGAAGAAATTTAGCAAATGAGTTGTTATTTGAGATGCAGAAAAAAGCATCATGCAATTTCAGGCTGCATGGAAGAAGCTCATTTTCAAAATTGTTCCCTCTCCCCCGTGTGTGTTAAAAGAGTTTTTTTTTTTTGTACCGACTTAGGCCATCTCCCAATAGCTTATATCTAGCAAAACTCTCTATACTTCAAGATACAGTATCATGTTAGTAAATTATCCAACTACGTGCTCTATATATATACTCTGCTCTATATATATACTCTACTCGTAACTTTTATTTATTTTCAATATTTAACATCTTCCAAATGAAATGCTCATACCATTGTGAGCTACATCCCCTTCAATATTAACATCTACTATTAACTTACAAACATTAAATAATTAATAAAATTAATTCCTAAAAATAACATTAATGAATTAAGTATTACTCTTCTTGTCCACAATCTTAAATTCTTTTTTTAATTAATTTTTAACTTTCTAATTGACAAATTCTAAAGTATCGTATAATCATGTAAATAAATTATAATTAGAAAATATCAAGAAAAAAAAAAAAAAGCTAAACATAAGATCTAAAGATATGAATGGAGAGAAGTACTATATTGTACTCCATATTGCAAAGAAAAATTTTGGTATAATATATAAAATTAGATAAAATAGTTCAATACGAAAAAAAAATAAAATAATAAAAATAAAATCAATTTATACTCAATGTATTAAAAATCGGACCGGAGGTCAAACAGGCGAGGCCTCCGGTTTCCTCCGTTTTCCGGTCGAACCGGGATTGACACCGGGGTCGAACCGGCAAATTGAGAAAAACTAGAACCGAACCATGTCCGGTTCAACCGGTTCAACCGCCCGGTCCGGTCCGATTTTAAAACATTAATATACTAATAAATGTAATCAACTTATTATTACTTATATACACTAATTATTATTGTTCAAACAGTGAAAATAGAGTATGAACTCATCCCTCAGTTCTCATCTACTAGTCCATTTTTTATTATATTATACATCACATATATTTAATAAAACTGACTAGTAGCTTGAGACAAAAGGAGTATAAACATAAAACCATATAATTAAAACGAATTCCGTACTCCAAAATACTCCCTCCGTCTCACTAAGTTAGACACTTTTCTTTTGGGCGCGGGAATTAAAGCGGAAGTGATTAGTGTGTAAGTGTAATGTGTGTAGGGATATGATGTTGTTTATGTATTATACATATTTTAAAACAAGAGCATCATAAATACATAAAAATAAATTCATGTTTGATATTAAATGAAAGATCGTATCGAGACCTTTAATTTGGTATAAAAATTATAAAAATCCGAGAACAAACGATCAAGTTATGACAATTTAAAGTTTTAGAATTTAAATTATATTGAGATATGTGCTGAAAAGTGAAAAGTGAGTGACTGATGAGATTTAATTATAGAAAGTTAAGTGTAATAAGAGAGTGTTAATTATTTCCCAAAAAAGAAAGGTGTCAAACATAGTGAGACAGCCCGAAAAAGAAAAAAGTGTCAAAGATAGCGAGACAGAAATAATAATAGTTTTGAAGTATAGAGATGCTCTTTAATAAAGAAACGTTACAGTGATCTATGTTTGGTTAAAAGGGGAAATTGCAACGAGAATGAGATAAGTGGTTATTACCAAGACTTTTAAAATGATGAAAATATCATCAAAATGAAGTGCAGATTGTCTTCTGCGAAAAAAGAAAAAAAGAACATGAGTGCTAACTAGCGAAAATATAACTAAGCTAATAGATTAGCGCTTTCATACAATGATGTCAATAATTTATTTATTTTTTCTTCTTTTTCCAGAAACAGCTTAATATCACACAAGTGACTACTAAATTGTCTGGATACTTCAACTAGGAAAATCGCATGCTATCAACTGTCTAGTATCATCATAGAGCTAAATAGTGTTCGCAATTTGCAATCCTCAACATGATTTTACATATTTCTCATAATCAACGGATATACAAATGACATAACAAAATCACTTTTCACACTCACCATTGTGAAACATTCATTCGTCTCGATTCTTGTCAAATTCTAACTCCTTTCACAACTACTACAAGAACATATAGAATTCACGCTTCCACTCCAACCAAGAGGTTGGGGGTTCGAGTCACCTCGGTGCGTGTGTGTGTATTGTGTTTGCCCGATGAAAAATATATATATAGAATTCAAGCTAAAAATAATACGTATGATGATACAGTGCAAAACTAATGAGCAACAGAAGCAGAGTAATGAGCAATAGCCGATTCACAAAGTAAGAAGGCTACTCAGAAACATATTCAAGAACATAAGCAACTAACCAAATAAGAACCACAAGAAGCTTTTGAGCCAGCATATCCATAACCAATATAAAGCAAATATCCTGACAAGATAACGAGGGAATGATAGAATTATGAAAAACAAACAATCATATCATAGAAAACCAAGACAGACCAGTATTTAATAAGCATCTTCCTCTCCAAGAGTAGCTATGAGCAGAGATGTAGTAGACAAACAAGATACTCAGAACCATCAGAAATAACTCCAATGTCGAGAATAATTAAGCATGTTAGAATTCACAGGCACCATAGAGAAAACAAGCTTTCTCCAAAGGTCCAACCAAAAGCATCTGCTGGGATAGCTAAAGTCAAACAGATAGTGTAATGTTTACCTAATGCTTTAGCAACCTTCACAAACTAGTTTTTCCCATTCTCAGCTGCATGGTCTTCTTTTCCTAATGCAACCACCACCTTCTTCAAGATGACCTCCGTAGGCTGATGCGAATTCTCCACAGCTTTTGATATCCCTTGCCACTTCTCACCATGCTTCGGGTCAGCTGCAACACACTTGCTCAGAACATCCTTTTGAGCATCTTCATCTCCATGTTGGAGTTCGAATTTGTAGTACAAAGCCCAGAAATCCCCAATATCTGGAGCAAGTGTCACAGCCCTAAGAAACCATGTTCTAGCTTTATCAACCTTCCTATCATGCCAAAACATCTTCCCTACAGCAGCAAGAACATGAGGATCTTCGCCACATTTTTTGTATGCATCCTTACTCTTCATTTTCTGCTGAGGACGAGCAGCTGTTTCTATTTCAGCAGCCAAAAGAATACCACTAGTAGGGCATTCTTGCAAAGCCTTTGCCATTAATATTTCAGCTTCCTTTTTGTGACCATGTCGAGACTCGGCTCGAATTGCAGCAAGCCAAAGTTCGGGAGTTTGAGGGTTTTTCTTCCTAGCCATGGTCAGAACCGCACGAGCTTTACTTAGTCCGCTAACTTTCTCTTCCAAATGAGCAAGTGAAAGCCACAAAGGAATACATTTCGAACAGTGCTTTAGCCCCAACTCGTAAGCTTCCTTTGCTCTCTCCAAGTTTCCAAGACGCTCCTCCAACTGCCCAAGCATCAACCAGAGTTTGAAAAATGAAGGGAAAGTTTCAACCCTTCATCCAACAACCTCCTCTCCTCTGCAGTGTTTCCCAATTCTCTCTCAACAATTGCAGACTTCATCCATACTCTCTCTGTTCCTCCTCTTTCTCGAGCTTTTGCAAGAAGCATTCTCGCTCTCTCTGGTTCCTGATTCTCGAATTCAAGCTTGAATGCAGCAAGCCAAATCTCCTCAGAATTAGGAATTGCAGCGTATGCTTCTTGAAGAATTGCTCTAGCCGCAGGCACATCTCCAGCAAGCCACTTTTCCTTGGCACCCATGAGCCACAAGATTTCAGCATGTGTATGTAAGTAACAGCTTTTCGGAGAAGCGCATCTAGGGATTCTCGAGTGCCATGGCTCTTCTCTAGCTGAGCAGCTTTGAGCCATATGCTCTTTTTCGTTAAAAAGACAGTAAGAGCATGGGCATAGATGGCCCTTGCAGTCTCAATAGAGCCTCTCTTCTTGCACTCCTCTGCATCAGCAACCCATGTTCTCTTTCTATCTTCTTCTTCCACCCCAACCTCGATAGTGTTGTGGATTATAGCCTGACAAGTAGCAACAGAACCGGCTCTTTCAGCAGCCTCAGCCTCTTTCATCCACATTTCTCTGTCGATTTCTACACCTTCCCTCTGTAAAGCTCGTACACCCCTCTCTATAATCTTCCCAACCATTGCAGTATTCCCATTAGCCTCTTCCAACTTGGCTGCAGTGATCCATATAGCACGATCCTTAGAAAGCTTCTCCCTAGCTTTATTCAGCACTTTCTTCGCATTTTCGTAAGTTTCTAACCGAGCAAGGGCCAGCCACAACTCCACATGTAATGGGCAGCATTCCACAGCTCTCTGCAACAATAGTCTTGCATCTTCCTCATTAGCAAGCTCAACAACCGCCTTCCAAAGCCTTACGGAATCTGGAATATGCTCGAGCCCTTTCCTCAACACTCGACTCTTATTAACATCATCCAGCTCCAGCTTTGCAGCTTGCATCCACAACTTCACCGAGTTTGGGATTGCCTTCACACCCCTTGCAATCACAGCCTTAGCATCAGTATGGGATGCTAAACGACATGCCTCTAGCCAGACATCCTCGGATTTCGGACATTCTTCACACCCTTTCTTGATCAACTGCTGCGCAGCTTGAAGCTTCCCTGCCACCTCCTCCAATCTAGCGGCTGCTATCCAACCATTAGGGTGCTTTGGATTCGTCTGCGTAACTGATTTGAGCAGTAACCTAGCCTTATTGATGTCAGATACCTCTGCATCACTAGTAATCTTCATACTCTTCAAGTCAGTCAATAACCTTTAGGGTCCACCACTGTCAATCCAGAGACAGAATCAGATAATCTATCGAGTTTCAATGACAACACAGTTCCTCTTCCTTCACCTACAGCAGTCAAATCTGTAACCGGAGTCTGCCCCCATGGAGTTTCAGTCCCACCAACCGCTCTGCTCTTGGGGTCTAAAGCACTCACATGCTCCTTTTCCTGCCTTGCCTTCTCCAAAAGGGTATCTGGGACTGGAGTAAAGCTCTCGAATCTCTTCTTCTTGTTCCTCGACGAATAATCCCCAATCTCTGGTATGCTGTCCCACTCCTGAGTCGATAATGTGTACAATTTCCTCTTCAAATCCGCAAACTGCTCCGTGATCTTCGGATTTGAAGCTCGATACTTCTCAATCTCCTCCTTCAACCTCGCCTCCCTTCTATCCTTCCTCCGCGAGTCCATCCTCTGATCAATGGCCTCCCACACTGCATCGGCTTCCTTATCCTCATCATCGTACTCCGCAGAGGCAAACAATCCCGCATCATTCCCCTCGAACTCATCAAACTTCTGATTCTCGTCATATCCCTTCTCCTCACTCTCCTCCTCCTCCTCTTCCTCCCCGGCACCCTTCCCGCGGCCGCGACCAACGCCAGGCGCCCCGGGTGGACCAATCGCAGCCGCAGATCTATCAGGCAAGTCAGGCGCAGCACGGGCCGGACCAATATCAGACCGGGTGGTGAAACCGGTGGCTCCACGGCCCAGCCCGGCGACATAATTCGGAGGCGGCTTCGTGTTGAGGAAGTCGGTTCTGGCCTTGTTGGGAGCCACGGGCGCTTGCATACCGCCGAGGAAGGGGACGTGTAGGGTTAGGGTTGAATTTGGGGATATCCCCAAATCGGACAGAAGCGCGGCGTCGTTCTCCTGGGTGGAGATGAGACGCGGAGAAAGGTAGAGGCGCTGTTGAGAAACCGGGATGAGGTGGTTGCGCTGGAGATGGAGCCTAAGCGCCCGTAGCGTGGTGGTGGAAGGATTGAGATTGACGGCTAGGGTTGTATTGAAGGGGGTTTGGACAAACACCATAGTTAGGGTTTATATCCGTCTCTCTCTCTCTCTCTCTGCGTGTGTGTGTGTGTGTATAAAAGGAAATATGAATCAATTCGGAGGTGAGTCGACGGAGAACAGAGACGAAGAAAATCGGAATCTTGAAACTGCGGGAGGGAAAGGCGTGTGCAGATATAGTTTCTTTAGCAAAATATAATTCGACATAACCGACTCTTAATTAATCATCAATTCATCATCATCATCATTATTATTATTATTATTATTATTATTATTATTATCTTATGTATAATTCAGCAGCGGATTCGGAGCACCACGTTAATTCATATAATTATGTGGCATCACCTACGGCCTCCATTCTTATTTATCTAAAATTTATTTATTTATATATATTAATTATTATTTATATATTTTATATTGTACATATATATTATTTATTTATATATATTAATTATTATTTATATATTTTATATTGTACGTATATATATTTGCACTTCAAATTTAAAAATTTAATTATAATTATGAGGAAGGGAGGATTGAAACTCATGATCTCCAACACAATAGTTTATATCTTATACCACTTCACCATATCATTAATTAATGTTATTTAAGGCATACATATATTATATGTTTCGTTCCGGATTTGGAGCACCACAATCACGTGCCTACGTGGCGTCTCCTACATTCTCCATTAATTATTTACCTAAAATCTATATATTTATACAAATTAATTCTAATTTTATATTCTATATATTAATAGAATTTCAAATATATAGAATTACGATAAGAAAATGTATATTGATATATTTGTAAGTTTATAAGATAATCATTAAACTATTTATGAATTCGTAGTGTCAGTGCGCACAAATCAATTCATAGTTGTTAATATAACAATGAATAAAATTTTAAACTATTGATTTAATTGTGTTTATGAGTAAATATAGATGTATTTTAGATAAATAAGAATGAAGGATGAAAAATATCATTTTATATTGTATTTCTATTTATTTAAAATATCTGTCCCACATCGAAATCTCAAAGCTAAGCACATACATATAGTTGCATATAAAAGAGAATTTAGATAATATAATTATGCAAAATTGTTTTGGTATTTCTCATAGAAGTAAAATAATAGTAGATGTTTACATTCTTTAAATTGACCATTTGACACTCAAAATAAGTAGAACTACACAAGAAATAATTGAGTCTCTAATTAAATGAGTTACGCATGCGTTTGGTCAATTCGTGTTTTTTACCCATATTTATCGGGCTATTCGGGTTGGCTCGCCCAAATCGAGCTAAGCTAACTTTCAGAATATATTTTTAGCACAAAATTTAAGCATCGTTTCAAAATTTTTGATTAATCCAATTCTTTCATGCTATTTTCGAGTTTGTTAATATATTTTGGCCTTAGCAAAACTTCAATTTTGAGGTGGCCCGTTGGCCAAGAAATTTATAAAATTCTTTTAATATATATCGATAGATAACTACGTTTGTCAAATTCTTAAAAATAAATATATATATATATGCTATTAGACATAAAATCAATTTTGAGGTAGCCTGTAAATTTTTGAAATTTTCGATTTGAATCGATCATACTAAATTATTTTTGAGTTAAAATGTGACATCCCACATCTAATAAGTATGGGATGTCAAGCCAGTATATATATAGGTTCAATGGACTCTCTAGCAACTTGGGTTAACCATTTTAGCAAAGCGAGGATGATCACCAAGTAGTTGCTACAGTATAAGTATAGGCTCAATGACCTCTCTAGGAACTTGGGTTAACCATTTTAGCAAAGCTAGGACGAACGCCAAGTAGTTGCTAGCCAGCCCATTATGCCACCGTAGCATAATGGGCTTCCACCCCATGGTACCGGGGCATTACAAATGTTATTAGAGCCGACCCCGAGCGAGCTCCATGGCCCCGGGGGCGGTCCTACATGTAAGTCATGATGAAGACGTCGTATATTCAACGGGGGGAGATTGTGACATCCCACATCGAATAAGTATGTGATGCTATTTTTGAGTTTGTTAATATATTTTAGCTTTAACACAACTTCAATTGAGGTGGCCCGTTGCCCAAGAAATTTGTAAAAATCTTTTAATATGTATATATGTATACTATTAGACATAAAATCAATTTTGAGGTGGCCCGTTGGCTGAAATATTCGATATGAATCGATCAGACTAAAATATTTTTGAGTTAAAATGTGACATCCCACATCGAATAAGTATGGGATGTCAAGACAGTATAAGTATGGGCTCAATGGATTATCTAGCAACTTGAGTTAACCATTTTAGCAAAGCAAGGACGAACGCCAAGTAGTTGCTCGCGGGCCCATTGTGCCACCATAACGTAATGGGCTTCCACCCCGTAGTACTGAGGCGTTACAAATGGTATCAGAGCCGACCCCGGACGAGCTCCATGGGCCCGGGGGCAGTCCTACATGTAAGTCACGATGAAGACGTCGTATATTCAATGAGGGGAGACTGTGACATCCCATATCAAATAAGTATGGCCTGTCTGTCAAGACAATATAAGTATGAGCTCAATAGATTCTTTAGCAACTTGAGTTAACCATTTTGGCAAAATGAGTACGAACGCCAAGTAGTTGCAAGCGGGCTCATTGTGCCACCGTAGCATAATGGGCTCCCACCCCGTAGGCCCGGGCGTTACATAAAATATTTTGGCTCTAGACCAAGAATTTTTTGAAAATTTATTAAACGGTTCAACCATAATTCGACTGGTTCAACTGTTCGAACCATGTACCCGACGGTTCCAGTGGGTTTTATAATTATTATTTTAATATTAAAAATTCATTTTAAATTCTATTAGTTGTACCTCGAATTATTTGAAATAAAAAATATTATTTTATTGCAAAGAATCCAACAATGTAAACCAAAATCAGGCTTCTAAATAATGAATTAGAGGATGTCAAGTTATTTAAAAATTTAATCTTGAAGGACAGAGCATTGTTAAAATAAATTTGGTTAAAATTTAATAAAAAAAATGCTAAAATATATTTATATGAAATACATATCAAAATGAAGGGTACAGGGGTCCAACTTTTAGTACCCGTACCTGAACCGCCGCCTTCGGCGGGTACGGTTCCGAACCCAAACCGGCGAGTACGGGTACGAGTACAAACACCAAACCTTCGGTACGTGTACGAATGCGTGTACGGGTCGACGTGTGTGATTATTTTGGCCATCTCTAGAACCATGTCCCGAAAAATGTTCTGTGAAGATTATTTTTGCTTCGAAGTAGCAACGTTAATGGTGTTTTTGCTACTTTTCTTAAAAAAGAAAAAGAAAAAAAAGAAAACGAAAGTAAAATATTTTGAGTTAAGGCTATTTTCAGTTTCAGTTGATCAGTCTAAACTATTTTTGATTTATAATATGTTTAAATTTAAGACACTTAACAATATATTATACACGTTTCAACGATTATCAGGTCATCATTATCTGGCCGGGGGTATTTTTTAGTTTGAATTGATTAGGCTAAACCGTTTTTCAGTAAAAAAAAAGTATTTTGGCCCTAACACTATTTCGGTATGAGGTGGCCCGTTGATCAATAAGTTTTGAATTTTTTTACCCTAACACTATTTCGATTTTGAGGTGGCCCATTGGCCAAAAAGTTTTTGAAATTTTTTGCCCTAACACTATTTCGATTTTGAGATGGCTCATTAGCCAAAAAGTTTTTGAAATGCTCTTAGTATGTATCAATAAATATGTTTTTTTTATTTTTTTTGGACTCAAGTTCAATTTTGATATTTTTAAAATTATTTTAGTATGTATCGATAGCTATAATTGTCAATTTTTTGTAGCAACAAAATATATTTTTAATTTCAAACAATTGACAATATATTAGGCACAAAATCAATTTTGAGCTGGCCCGTTAGTCAATAAAATTTTAGAATTCTTTAGTATGTATCGATAACTATAATTGTAAATTTTTTTAACAAAATTGTATATTTTCAATATAAAACACTTCACAATAAATTAGACATAAATGAGAATCGTTTCAAAATTTTCTGTTGATCGGGCAGACCTTCATGCTATTTTCTAAACTAGAGTACAACATATTAAAATATTTTTTAATAAAATTTAATTTGATTTTGTAACACTTTTTTTTTATAACAAATTATCATAATACAATCATCTTAATAAGTACTCCCTCCGTCCCAAACCTACATGCCTATTTCTTCTGGGCACGAGATTTTAGGAGAGTGTGTGTAGAGATAGAGTGTAATGTTTAATATTTTAATGCAACTTCCATTGTTTCAAAATTAGACCATCATAGATGAATAAAAACAAAAAGCAAGTTATGATAATTTAAAATTTTAGGATATAAATTATATTGAGATACGTGCTGAAGATGAGTGGGTGATGAGATGATTAATGGTTAATTTGATGGCTAATTTTTTCCATTTTAGGAAACATGCCGATTGGTGTGGGACGACCCAATATAGTATACATGCCTATTAGTGTGGGACGAAGGGAGTACTACAATAAAATGACATCCCGTCGAATTTCGATGGGATACAAACTAGTTATTATATAATACGAAAACGGATATCCATCCTACGTGGAATTATGTAGAATTTTCGTGATTATTTTTCTAAATTCTCGTGGCCTTGGCTATATTAGGCAATAATTTCATCAATTTATATACCATACTAGTTTGTATCCCGTCGAAATTCGACGGGGTGTCATTTTATTGTATATATTTATTAAGATGGTTGTATTATGATAATTTGTTAAAAAAAGTGTTACAAAGTCAAATTAAATTTTATTAGAAAAATATTTTAATATGTTGAATCTGCTTAGAAAATAGCATGAAGGTCTGCCCGATCAACGGAAAATTTTGAAACGATTCTCATAATATGTCTAATTTATTGTGAAGTGTCTTAAATTGAAAATATACAATTTTGTTACAAAAAATTGACAATTATACTTATCGTTTTGTGCCTAATATATTGTCAAGTGTTTGAAATTAAAATATATTTTTTGTTACAAAAAATTGACAATCATAGCTATCGATAAATACTAAATTTTTTTCAAAAATATCAAAATTGAGCTTGAGTCTAATAATTAAAAAAAAAAAAAAAAACATATTTATTGATACATACTAAGAGCATTTCAAAAACTTTTTGGCCAATAGGCCACCTCAAAATCAAAATAGTGCTAGGGCAAAAAAATACAAAACTTATTGACCAACGGGCCACCTCTTACCAAAATAGTCATAGGGCCAAATATTTTTTTTTACTGAAAAACGGTTTAGCCTAATCAACCCAAACTAAAAAATAGCCCCAGCCCGATAAGGATGGCCTGAAAATTGTTGAAATGATGCTGATTTTGTGTATAATATATTGTCAAATGTCTTCAATTTAAAAATATTATAAATCAAAAATAGTTTAGTTTGATCAACTGGAACTGAAAATAGCCTTAACTCAAAATATTTTACTTTCTTTTTCTTTTCTTTTTTATTTTTATTTTGAAAAAGTAGCAAAAAACACCCTTAACGTTGGTACTTCGAAGCAAAAATACCCCTCACGGAACATTTTTCGGGACATAGTTCTAGAGATGGCCAAAATAATCGTACACATCGACCCGTACATGCATTCGTACAAGTACCCGGAAGGTTTGTACTCGTACCCATACTCGTCGGTTTAGGTTCGGAACCGTATCTGCCGAAGGCGGCGGTTCCGGTACGGGTACTGAAAGTTGAACCTCCGACCCGCTGGTTCCTATACCAGTTGACCCTCCATTTTGATATGTATTTCATCTAAAAATATATTTTTTATTAATTCGTTTTAATTAGAATGGACACTTTAGCATACTTTAGCGTTTTTCCATTAAATTTTAACCAAATTTGTTTTAACGGTGATCAGTCCTTCGAGATTAAATTTTTAAATAACTTGACATCCTCTAATTCATTATTTAGAGATTTGGTTTTGGTTTACATTGTTGGATTCTTTGCAATAAAATAATATTTTTTTTATTTCAAATAATTCGAGGTACAACTAATCGAATTTAAAATAAATTTTTAATATTATAATAATAATTGTAAAACCCACTGGAACCGTCAGGTTGTACTCGTACTCGTACCCGCACCCGCACCCGCCTATACGGCGGTTAGGGTACGTGAACAATTATGTGAAACCATACCCGCTGGGTACGGGTACGGTTATGTACCCGAACCCGCATTTGGTCACCTCTACATGGTTCGAGCAGTTGAACCAGTCGAACTATGGATGAACCGTTTAATAAATTTTCAAAATTTCTTGGTCTAGAGCCAAAATATTTTATGTAACGCCCCGGGCCTACCGGGTGGGAGCCCGTTACGCTATGATGGCACAATAGGCCTGCTTGCAACTACTTGACGTTCGTACTCGCTTTGCCAATATGATTAACCCAAGTTGCTAGAGAGTCCATTGAGCCCATACTTATACTGTCTTGACATCCCATACTTATTCGATATGGGATGTCACAATCTCCCCCCATTGAATATACGACGTCTTCATCGTGACTTACATGCAGGACCACCCGGGACCCATGGAGCTCGCCCGGGGTCGGCTCTGATACCATTTGTAACGCCTCAGTACCACGGGGTGGAAGCCCGTTACGCTACGGTGGCACAATGGGCCCGCTAGCAACTACTTGACGTTCGTACTCAATTTGCTAAAATGGTTAACTCAAGTTGTTAGAGAGTCCATTGAGCTCATACGAGAAATATCATCTTTTATTAACTTTTTTTTCTAATATAATTCAACCCTAATTTTTTTTTCTAATGAATTGTCAAAAATTTACATTTTGTAATAATAATCATATATATATTTTTTATATTGTACTGAAAAAATGGAACATAAAATGATTCCGTCAAATTTCGACGGACACTACACTAGAGTGCTAAAAAATCATAGTAGTACTACTTCCATGAGTTCCATCCCCCTATTTTTTGAATTTCTTTTTCTGGGCGTAATGTTTAATGTAGTGTCTTAAAGTTCAAAATATTAAAGTATCTTAATCGTGGATCTATCTAATAATTTTGATTGTCTTAAAGTGTTAAAGTTGTGGACTCATATGATATTTTAAATTGTTTTAAAGTGTTAAAATGTTTTATTATGGGGGGCCTATGTCCAAAAATGAAAATATTCAACATATTAGAAACTTTCAAATATAATATTAGTGTCAACAAATTGAGGATGAAAGTAATAATAAACGAAAATTATACATCCTTTTCAAAACAAAATTGATATATATATATATATATATATATATATATATATATATATATATATATATATATATACGAGTATCTGAAAGCATCTACATTCCGATGTTCCTGTGATAAACTAATCTTTACACATGTAGCGTTTGCGGAAATGTGAGCCTTAAATCTACTCGTTTTAAGAGAGAGAGAGAGAGAGAGAGAGGTAGACGAGAGAGAAGAGAGTTTGCCTCCCTATTATAAATCATCATCTCCCTCATTTTCATCCATCTTCTTCCACACTTCTCATTTCTATCTCCAACCTCCATACACACACCACCACACACTAGCATGGAAACTCCATTTCTACTTCACAATTTCCTTCTAAAATTTGGCAAGTTTCATATTTCAAGAAGGAGAATAAGAATCCACCATTGCATATTGAATCAAGAAGCTCATTCATTAACATGCAAGCAGGGCCGGCACAAAGAAATCAAGTGCCCTGTGCAAACCTTCAAATCGGTCCCTTTTATTCATCATTAAAAACATACAGAATATAAACTAAATACTTTCACTAAGTTCTTTTTTTTTTTTTTGGGGGTCAACCTACACCATGAATATATAAACTACGATAACTACTAAAACAATGTTGCTCTTTTTACATGATTTGAAACAAAATCATCAATAACACTCTCATCATCGATTTCTTCCAAGATATCACTTTTGATTGTCATCAAAGCAAGTCCATTCAATCTTTCTTGCAACATAGTTGTCCGTAAGTATGACTTGAGCAACTTTAATTTTGAAAAGCTTCTTTATGCGGAAGCAACGGTAACATAAATCGTTAATAAAATTCTATAGGCAATCAATACATTAGGGAAGCAATTAAATCATTTCAAGAAAATTAACAGATCCATCGGTCTCATTTTCTCCTCAGGTAAAAGCTCTCTGAGTAGTTTTAGCTTAAAAAATATATTATTTCCATCAATATCTGATGTCTCATCTTCTCTAAGAGCACGTTCAAGATTAGTACAAAAAGATTGGAGTTCAATATCATATAGTGATCACAATTTAGTAGAATTAATAGAAACCCAAAATATTTTCATACAACTCATATTGTTCAAACCTCTTACTCAATGATGCAATAGTTTGATCTACGATAAATATGAAGTATTGGATTCTAAATGCTTCTTCCGGAGATAATGATGTTTCCTCACTATCATTCTCATCAAAGTGTCTTTTTCTACATATTACACGTCTTTGAGGAAACAAGGGATCAATTCTCTTTTCATTTGCTGGTTTTTTGCAGTTTCCATA
Organism: Mentha longifolia; assembly: GCA_001642375.2. Taxonomy (NCBI): domain Eukaryota; kingdom Viridiplantae; phylum Streptophyta; class Magnoliopsida; order Lamiales; family Lamiaceae; genus Mentha; species Mentha longifolia. The sequence continues at coordinate 27,582,075 of CM038110.1, read as the reverse complement.
GCACTTGAAAATCCAGATTCTTTGTAATTCTTTAAAAAAATAAAAAAAATCAACCATTTTATCTCATCCATAGCAGTATCAATCATAATGTCTATAGATTGTAAGTGTTTGCTTATTAAGTTCACTGCATATAAAATCTCATATAAAAATTACCAAGTTCATTCATCGCTAAGGATTTAGCTTCACTTTGTGTGTTTGAATCATTATCTACATCAGCAAATTGAAATAAGGCGTCTCATATTTCAACTACTTGAAATCTTATTGCCTTACTACTTTCAACATGACTTTCCCAACAAGTGGCTGACAGTGATTTAAGTGTTAACTCTTTCATATTTCTTTAAAAACATGTCACCTCTAGTATAAATGCGTTGAAATTATTCCAAAGAAATCCCTTGCTTTCATAGAAATGTTTCAAATATCACACAAAACTAAGTTAAGACTATGACAACCACAAAGAGTATATAAAAAGCTTTAGTATTCAAATCCAAAAGTCTTTTTTTTGCACACCTTAATTCTTACCTTTCATGTTAGAGTCATTATCATATCATTGACCTCTAACATTATCAATATCAACATCATGAGAATTCAAAGCATTTTGTAACACTTGAATAAGTCTCTGACCAACAGTATTATCAACTTGCAGAATTTCAACAAAATGTTCTTTTATTTCAAAAGATTTTGAAGAGCCATCAACGCATCTTAAAATCAATGTTATTTGTTCTTGATGACTAACATTGGCAGTACAATCCAACATTAGGGAAAAATATTTGGTTTCATTTATTTTCTTGATAATAATAGATATAATTCTAGAAGATAATAAGAGTATCAATTCATTTTGGATAGAATGACTCAAATAATGATGATAAATCTTGCCACTACAAATAAGTTGAACATGCTCTTTCATCACAGGATCAAACTTGACCAACATTTCTATCAAAATCAAAAATTGTCTTTGCTAGTTTCATATAACTTTTCTTTTGTTCCACGAAATGTCAAATTATGTTTACCAAGATATATTTCACAATAGCAATAATTCTAATAATGACACTTTTCATGTACTCTTTTTCCTTTTTAAATTGCTCTTGAGCAACTTTATCAATTGTTTCATTTTGTTGTGATCTATATCGAAGGTCACACCAAGTCGCCATATCCAATACATGATCACCGCTTGTTTCATGTTCTTTGAATCTACTACTAAGATGTGACCAATAGTTAAACCTTCATTTACTAAATTACCTTTCCCATAAACCCTTTTAAATATTTAAAACAAAAACAAAAAGAAAAACTCTATCAAGCTCTCTTGAATAAACACGCCAATCTATATCACAACTTTCAGCATTAGGCAAATATCTAGTATAGAAAATTGAAGAGAATCTTCAAGAAGATTTATCCAATGACCTTTTACTATGCTTGAATATCTTTTAGGATCATTGACTGCTAAAATGTTAATCAAATCTGAATTAAGAGCATCCCACCTTCTTGGATCATACATGTCAACTAAGATAGAATTCTCATTTAGTCAACATCACTATTGTGATTAACATCACCATAATTCTCATTCTCATTCTCATTTGAATCACATGAATTACTTGTATAATCCATAGGGTGCCTCCAACGGTGTAAATTCCTTAGCTTCCAAAACAGAAACTAGCATTGTAGGAAATAGAAGCTAGTTTCTTAAAAATAAAGGAGAAACTAGGTTCAAACTAGCAACCAGCTTCCAAGGAAGGGACCCACCAATAAAGCTGCAAAACAACATTTATTTTTTTTATTTTTATTTTTCTTGATATTTCCTTACTTTTTACATTTTAATTTTGTTTGTTACATTTTTTTTCGTTTAATTTATGTTCATATATTTTTTTAAATGTGTTCATGTTTAATTTTATTGTTTATACTTGTTTTTTTTTTTTCTATTTTCGTTATTTATTTTTTTTCTTTTGTTTTGTCGACATGTGTTTGTTTTTTTTTTTTTAACTTGTAATATTTTTCTCTATATATACCCACTTCAATTTTTATATTTCATACACATTTCATCTTCTTCCTTTCTTCTCTTTTCATCTTCAAGAAAAAAAAATGGCAGATTCAAGCTCTCAAAATTCCGATTCTAGCAATTCAAGCTCTCAACATGTTTAAAATTCACAACCTTATCAAATGCCTTATTCTCAATACCCTCAACAACAATTTTCGTATAACTACCAAATGCCTTATCCTCAATACCCTCAACAATTTCCATACAATTCTTCCGGCGCGGCGAATTTTCCACTTCATTTTCAACACAATTTCGGCGGTTCAAATTTTCCTCAACAATTTCAAGGAAGCTTGCCTGGTGGGCTCATTTCTCCTCAACAAGTTTCATTCGATCATCCTACTGGATCAAGCGTTTCCCAACATTCTTCACAAATTCCAGTTGTTGTTGATGATGTTGAGGAAGCTCCTGCTCCTGAACCCACCCCAAATACGAAGGATGCAAAGCCATCTGGACTCCTGATGAAGATGTCAAACTTGTAAGTTCTTGGTACAACGTCTGCATTGACTCCATTATTGGTAATCAACAAAAGAAAAAAGAGTTTTGGGAAAAAATTACTGCTTTCTACAATCAGATCAGGCCAAAGGGCACTATTGTCCGAAGTTATATGCAGGTAAAAAATCATTACTATAAATTCAATCCAGATCTTACTAAGTGGGCAGGTATCTACAATAATTATTGGAGTAATCGAGGCAGTGGGTAAGACGATAATGATGTTCTGGAGGCGGCCAAAAAAATTTGGAGAAATGGTGCTCCAAATAAAAAGGACTTCAAGTACTTGCACATGTGGGATGTTGTCCAAAAATGCGAGAGATGGACTCCTCAGTAGATGCCACAAAATCCTAAAAAAAAAATCCAAGAATTCTGAATCAGATAGTCCGTCTTCTACTGATACTGGACCTTGAATACGGCCAATGAGACAACAAAAAGCTAAACGACTAGCTAAACAAAAGGGTGAAATCACATCTACAGAAAATGAAGAGAAATGGAAGCATCTGCAGGAAGCTTTGGCTAGACAAATGAGCCTCCATGAAGAACAACTTAAGCTTCAACATTGGGAGTACTGCGCCAAGGATACCAGTGGCATGTGTGAGGAAGAACTGTACAATTTTACTATGATGGCTATAGAAATTAAGTCTCAATAAGGTGGAAGTAATATGTTGAAGTGTCTAAGTGTGTTTCTTATTTTGAAGTGTGTTATGCATATTTCTATAGTTTGGAGTTCATGTTTTTTAAGTGTACTATGTTCTGTCTCTTTTTGAATTATGTAATAAAAAATCGCATTTATTGTCCATCCAGAGAACCATTCACCGGTCAAAAAATTAAAGTTGCTACAAAAATCACATGCAACAGTCATAAATCTGATGTATCACGTCTTTACAATTCACATTTGTCTTATATGCAATTATTGTCTATCAAATGCAGAAATTACATGCAACGGTCATAAATTTGATGAATCACATATGTTACTATTTACAATTATCTAATATGGCATGTTTTTGTCCATCAATTGCAAAAATCACATGCAACGGTCATAAATATTTTGGCTACATATACAAGATGACAATTCTTCAGTAAAGCACATCTTCTACTCATATTTCCTTTCATCTTCTACTAATACTTTCTTGACATCTTTTTCATTCGCACATATTTCTGCAAAATGTCTGATATTTCTAATCCACATGATATTGATGAAATGTGGAAGCAATACATTCAAAATTCTACCAAAGATCCAATTATGCAAAAGATGATTCATATGCTTGATGCAGATGCAACAACGGCTCAACCTTCATGAAGGAGAAACGGTTCTAGAAAATATAGAGATCGGGAGCGTGAAAGCAGCCATGATTGTCTCGTTTGTGATTATTTCTGTGACGGTCCTATCTATGATGGAGGTCTCTTTTATCGTCGATTTCAAATGCGAAGAGACGTATTTCTGAAGATCGTTGATGCAATGAGTATCTACTCACCCTATTTCACTCTAAGACGAGATGAAACAGGAAGGAATGGTCTATCGCCACTTCAAAAGTGCACCGCAGCTATCCGAGAATTGGCATATGCGTCACCTGGTGATGCACTTGATGAGTACATGCAGATATGTGAGAGCACTGCGTTGGAATGCCTACATGAATTTTGTAAGTGTGTGATTGTTGTTTACGGTAATCGGTATTTGAGGAGGCCAAATGCAGCAGATACTGAGTCCTTGTTGCCAATGCATGAAGAAAGACATGGCTTCCCAGGAATGTTGGGGACCCTCGATTGTAGCATTGGGAGTGGCGAAATTGTCCCGTCTTTTACAAAAGATTCCATACACGAGGTGATCATGGAGTTCCTATGATAGTTCTTGAAGCGGTGACATCGGCAGATTTATGGATATGACATGCTTTTTTTGGTGCTCCCGGAGCAAGCAATGAAATCAATGTTCTTCATGGGTCTCCGTTATTAATCCAGTCCTTCAAGGAAATGCACCGCCAGTTCAATTCACGGTGAATGGTCAAACATATAATCAATGATATTATCTGACAGATGGCATTTACCCAACTTGGGCTTCATTCGTCAAGAGTCACCCAGCACCGAAAGATCCAGTGAGAAAATATTTTGCGCGAAGACAAGAGGCTGCAGGAAAAGATATCGAATGAGCAATTTGAAGAGCTACAAGCTCGTTGTGCAGTAGTTCGTACTCCTGCACGATCTTATTTCAAGGAAGATCTCCGCAATATAATGCTCACTTGTATTATTTTGCACAACATGGTCGTTGAGAACAAGGGTGAAGAAGTGGTCAACTGGTCTGATGAAGATGCAACCCCTCAGCAACTGATACCAGGGTACTGACAATTGGGAAGAATTCAAAAATTATCTAAAAAGTCACAACGATTTATCAAATACAGAAGCTCATATCCAACTTCAAAATGATTTAACACAACATATATGGGCATAATATAAAGCCAATGATGCCTAAAATTAAGTTATATTTACTTTGAATTATTATATTTATGTACTTTAAATTAATGTGATTTTATTTTTAGCATTGTGATTGTAGTTTAAGTTGTGTAATTTAAATTTTAGTAATATAATTTGAATTTGAGTAATGTAATTTAAATTTTAGCATTGCAATTTTAATTTAATTAAAATTATTTTAAATGTCAGAAATATAATATGAATTTTATTGTTAAAGTGTTTTACGTAAGTAATATCTAAATTATAATGTAAATAAAATTTATTGAAAACATATAATTATGAGAATATTTAAAATGATTGAATATTATAATAGGACCCACAAAAGTTAGAAACTAGGTTTATTGTTGGAGGAGATGAAAGAGAAAAATGTAGTTGAGTTTCAAAGCTGATGTAGCGTTTTGTAAGCTGAAATTATGGGTTCATGGTTGGAGGCACCTTAGTATCATCAACCACATTTTCTACTTGTTCAACAGTCTCTCCAACAATTTTTGCTACATTTTCTATTTGTTCCACACCCTCTCCAACAATATCCACTTCATCGATCACCTCAAAATTACTAGATTTTTTTACTTGAGATTATTTTGCAAAAAAATTATCTATAGCCTCATTCTGAGATTGAATCAATTGTTTTACCTTTTTTTTTCTTACTACGTTTTTCATGCCCCGATTGATACTTTCGAAACATACTATTCAATCTAAAAGAACAAAAATTCACAAAATAAAAATGCAAAACCAAATAAAAAAGGAAAGGAGAAATAGCACGGGTGTCCGGACGTGGTTGAATTGCCGTTTCTTGACCCAGCACAGGCCCAAAACCGGCCCTACATGCAAGTATCGAAAATCATCACGTTGAACAAGAACATGATTTTTCTTCAACCTCTTGGTAAACTGAGCTTTATATTGATGATCTAAGCTTGTTTTGAGTTAGGATTGAAGGATTTCAAACCTATCCTTGAAGCTCAATTTTTGTTCATTAACTCCTTGCCCATGCATGTCTCTAATTTTTGTTGATTCATGCTTAGAACACCTAGAGAAGATAATATGTGTAAGAATTATTAAAAACCCATTTGATCTCCCATTGATTCGATTTTTACAATCCGTGAATGTCTTTTATTCATGTTGATATTTATAAGATTCATGCTCAATTTATGAGTTGAAACCCTTAGAAATTGATTTGTGTTCTTGAAATTGAAGAAAAAATATATATTTCTCCAAAAATATGAGTAAAATCAGTTCACTTCCGGCTCAAATCTGAACAAACCCGTTGCCTACCTTGAACTCATTATTTTTATATGTTAAAGTACATCCTCTTAGCTTTCTATACATACATTGAAGTCCTAATTTGGAGCTCATATGAAATTTTGGTGAATTTTCGAATTTTGCATGTTCAGATTCCATTTTCTACCTAAACCAATATGTCCCTAGTTTTGAAATTGTATTTTTTAACTTTTCCTTTTACAAAATTGAGCTATAACCGATGACACTGAGTTAGATTTTGTTTTTTTTAATACCTCATTCACTCAATTTGGATGAGAATTGAATGAGTTAAGCTAGCTCAAAGATGAATTATGTTTTCAGCTTCTGTCCGAGCCTTTTTTTTTTTTTTTGAGATTGTACTATTTTTTTATAAGGACCGTAAATTTCACATTATATTGGCCCATTTCCAGCAAATAATAAGTAACTGGGTCAATTTCAAAATTTTTATGGGCCCTATGTTTAATTGATTAGGATGTCTGTATATTTAATTAAGAATATAATATTTTCTTAAATGGGCCATCTAGTATATTTAAACTCCACATTTAATCTACATATTTTACTTAAGCAATGATTTAATAAATTATAAAAATATGAAATGAGATTAATTATTCCAAATCGCAATACTACTATATGACAAGATATTTGAAAGACCTCTCTTTAAAATAAAACCTTATGCATATAGTTACAGGGTGAACTACCAACTTTAGTAAGAATCCAAAGGCGTGCATAATAAATTCAAACACAAGTCATAATACCAGCAAAATAGTTTATATTAATATCTGTGGGAGGGATTAAGCACATTTGACAGCCATTCGAATCCATGTTCAGATTTTCAGCCACAATATGGGCTCAAAAAATATATTATCCAAGTTTATGAGAATGAATACATCACAAAATAGATGAAAACATTAACTACATATTCAGTGCAAAACACATACCATTTGTAGATAAACCAGCATTGTACATATGCACACAATAGTAGCTACGGAGCTTCGAACATTTTTTTCCGGTCACTAGTCCAACGGGGTATTGGGATGCCAAGCTTTCCACATAGTTCGCGGCAAGGATACCGCAGTCATTTACTCATGTTTGCTGAAACATAGATTCACTACACGGTTCTACAACCCAATCAACGCGATCTTACTATACTGGCATGAAGCTTGGATCCACCTCATTTGTCTTTTTTTAATAGATGATGGATATACTAGCTAAGAGGCTGAAAAAAAACAGCAACCTTATCTCAATCATTAGAGTCATACATGGAGTCATATATGAAGATCTTCCCCTCAACCATATGATCTCATATGCAACCCAATGATTTGTAAGAACATGACCTATACCATAGATTTCTAATGCATCACATCAACGTAAGGGGCGTTGTGAGGGAGATTCTCCAACACATACTTCACTGTCATGTCCCAATCATTCTGAATAGATAAATTCATGCATTTACCCTGCAAAACATACATTTCATGAAATTAAGAAATTTAACACCAGTGACTCTTAATCATATGTAATTGATACATTTTCAGTACTTATCCAAAATATAAACTCCACGCAAGTCCAATCCACTCGGAACATATGAGGTGCACCACGCGATTTGAAAAGAAAAAAAAAATCAAGAGTGCATCACAGTGCTAGAAAGATATACCAAATAAAATAGAGTTGTCAAATTGTGTGAGCTCGAAAGAAAATGTAAAATTAGAGATATGCATATAGAAAACTCGGGGAACATAATTCTGCTAAAGATGATAAAATTACCACATCATACATCTTCATATGGGGCTTGTGCAGTGTATGTATCTACTCCAAAGTTTCAATGTCCAACATCTGTAGTAATATACACAACCCTTCTTACATCGAACGTGTCGCACACTATCATTTAGTAGTGGTCGTGCGGTCAAATGATACCAAATATTAAATAATAACACGTAGACGATCCAAAATGAGGAAAGAGTACGAGGATAAGTGTTTACTTCTTTTTGACATCATGATACCATTCCAGAAATTTATTAAGCAATGACCTCGGGTATTTCTTCATGGGATTATGCATCACCGGCATAGACTTTTTAACCGGAACAAGCTCCTGCTTTGGGGTTGTAGCGTCATGTGCAACATGATTAGGAGATAAGGAATCTGCAACCTTACCTAAAGAAGCACACCTTCGCATGGATTGCACCTCATATGAAGCTCGATCCCTAGGATCACAAGACAACAAATTGTTGCAACAACTCGATGGTGAAGTGTCAATCGAGTATGTGGAGTCATGCGCAGACAATATTTTTGAATCTTGTTATGGACTACGGAGTGTATATATCCTCGATCCACGAACTATCAAAGATATCATTTTTGGCGCGTTCCATAAGAGATCCATAATAGAAAAGGTCATCCATATTTTCTTCTACAAAGCCACTACAGAATGCTTCGTCGATAAAAGAACATCCCAATTCATCCTTACATGTGAACTGCTTGTCTTGTCCAGTCCAAAATATAACAAATTTGGTCTTCTATGAAGGCGATACCTAGAATGTTAATTATAGGAAATAGATATAACATCACTAGTAAAAATATCAAACAATAACATTTTACATATTGGCATTACTAATATTATAGGTAACAGAACTCAGTTGCAGCTAAAAAGTCTTTCAAAAAAAATATAGTATGGAACTACAACAACTATACCTCAGGGGACGATAAATTACATCGAAGAGATCGGGAGATTTGTCCGGATTCTTGCAGTCGGATGGGAAACCAAACTGCCCTCCATTTAAGCTATAAACAACTTCGGTGGGTGAAGATGGTGAGCTGCTAGAGATTTATGTGGAACTGCTAGGAATAGTCAAATTTAGATCAAACAAAATAGCATCTGAACTAGAAAAAACTGGAGACATTCGTTGGAGGTCGGCTTCTTCGAAAGGCAATTCTTCATCATCTTCACTCTCTCCAAAATAAAGTGAACACTTAATATGCGGGGTCTGGTAACGAGATGACTGAGATCCAACAGAAGCCGAGCTCCTACGAAGGAAATTCAGATTGTAAGGAAGAACTCTTCCAATTCAACATCTTCTTCCTCGGAGAAACGGAAATCCATCTTGTAACAGCCGTGAAAATCCATACTGAAAAATTTCAAACCTTTTAAAAGATTTTATTAATAATGCATCGAGCTTTATTCTATTATTAGTAGTACAAGCGAATTAATTACATAATTATTGATTATTAGCTCGACAATTTACGAAGTAGCTATTTTGGTTATTTAAAGAATTTAGCTCGATAATTATCTAGCAACCTTACGTTATTTCGAGCTAGTATATGTATATGTGAATAAGCAAGCACAAAAAAAGGTTACCAATAATATAAATATTATTCAGGCTGCAGTAGCAGCTCAGTTCCATTATATGAAGAGCAATAAATGTTATTCTACGAGCATGAGAATATGTGAGCTTAAGTTATGTATGTGTTTAAAATGTTAAAAATGCAATTATGTGACTACGTGAATAATTATTTGATGATAAAATGTGGGCATGTATTTGCTTGAAGTGATCAATAATCACTAAAATTGAATGGTGTTTAATTAATTAAACACCATATGTATTTTTACACATCAATAGGATTAAGATTACAAAGTAATGCTCCAATGCCCACCGTGGGCATGCTTAATGTGCCCACGGATGACGTGACATTGGAATATATAAGGAAGTTAATAAAACCCTACCAAAAATAATTAAACCCTATGATAAAAAACTAAACTCTAACATAAAAACTAAACCCTAAAAGGAAAAATTGTAGACGTGGCACTGCCACATCACCGGTGGGCACAATGAGTGTGCCCACCGTGGATAGGGGAGCATTTCTATAAAATTACGTACATAGAATATTGTTTAGACACATGAGTGATCACAAGTAAGAATAAGTGGGAGACAAATACACAAGTGCAAGTGTGTGTGTGTGTGTAAAATTAGAGGGAGTATAAATAGGGAATTCCAAAACTTTAGTGTTTTTTTTTTTAAAATAATAAATAAATAATATAGAATCCAAAATCGAATAAAAATGAATCAAATTGTAAAAATTGAATTAAAATATTATATTAAATCGTATAGAGCCCGGGGAGAGAATCCTTGGGCTGTAGGCGATTTTGGGGTGGGGCTCTCTCCGTCGGAAAAGTGGGAGAGAGCCCTTCGAGGGGACTCGGCCTTGTAGATGCTCATCCACAGCCGCGAGCCCCTTTAAGGGGCTCTCTCCCACTTTTTCGGCAGAGAGAGCCCACCCCAAAATCAGCCACAGTGCACGGGCTCTCTCCGATTTAATTTATTATTTTTAATTATTTTTTTATAATTCGATTCATTTTTTTAATTCAATTTTCGGTTCGATTTTATTTATTTATTCATTTTATGATTTTATTTATTTAAAAACACTAAACTTTTGGAATTTTTTTTATTTAATTCAAACAATTCTTTTTTTATTTTTGTTATGATTGTAATTTTTATTACACATAAAATGTTGGAAATGGAAAGAATTTTGAATAGTCGTTATTGGTTCTCTCATTTTTCTCTTGCCCCACATTGAATTTTGAGCTTAAGTGAGAGGGATTTGATCATTATGTATTGTTTCCTTGTCCAACATTGAAAATATGAGGAAAAACTTGAGAGGAAATAGCCTATAAATATTTTTCTCCACCCCCTTATCAAGAAAAGGATAATTCACAACAGATTTATCCTACTTTGAATTTTAATTATTATTATTTTTTCAAAAAAATTGAATTAAAAAAATAAATAATGACCTCATAATGATGTCTTCGAGCTCGCAAACATGCCTCGCAACTGTGCACCGGATCGCTCCTCCCCCGGGCTCGCCGCTGTAGTGGACAAAAGTTGTTCAATCGGCTCAAACCCAATTATCTATTATTAATTAGCAGTCAGCAACCGGCCCAAGTCAAACGGCCTTCTAAATCGGCCCATCAAAAGGCTATGAACCCAACTTTATGCCTATTGGGCTAGTCAGACCGATATCCACCTAGGGGTCCACTTAGTCAGCCAAGCGGATTGGTTTTGAACTGATCCAACGGAATAGACGGAACGAGCCAATCGGGCGAGGATCTCCCATGAACGTAACAGACGGAACGAATCAATCCGGAGAGGATCGCCCACGATCTTAACAGACGGATAAGATTAGGGTTTCAATGAAAAACCCTAGACCGACTAGCCGGCCTATATATTCTGCCTGCTAGACAAACAGATGGACACATTCTGACTACTAGCAATCACTCTCTAGCAATCGGCTCTTCCACTTTCCGTCTAAGAGCATACTCACTCTAGCAATCGGCTCTTTTGCTCTCCGAACACTCCTATACTCTCTTCTAGTAGGCGGCAAGCGGATCTCATCAGACGGACTCCCGTCACCACCATCCCTTCATCATCCACACTCACCACCGATCCGCCTCCGACTAGAACATCAATCAATCATTATTTATTATTTATTTTCTGCCTATTTCCATTTACTATTCCGATTACTTATTCTGATTACTGACTTGAGCATCAGAGGTCCTTCCGCTGACACCCCCACCGGTGTTCCACGAAGGGCTCTTACGTGTGTTGCTTGTGTTGACAGATTGCTAGTGCCCGATCCGTCTACCGGATGAATCTGTCGAGCCGGTCATATCCCTAATTGTAGATTTACCATCTACAGCCGCTAACGCAGCATGGGCTCGGCTCTCCCGGGCTCGCTAACGCAGCATGGGGCTCAGAAGCGGGATCACAGAGCGGCGGCAAGCCCCCTCTCCCGGCCCGCTGTGGATGGCCTAAGAGCAATCCCAGTGGAGAGCCCATTTGGGCAGGGCCGGTCCTGTGTTTCGTGTGGCCCTAGGCGAAAATGAAAAATGGGGCCCTTCATAGGCGAAAAAATTCATCTTCTTCAATTTGATGCTCTGTTAGAATTTCATTTTCACGTGATTCTTTTTTTGCGACCGAGCTTAAAATATTTATTAATATTTCATACTTGACTTTAAATTAATCATCTTTTTATTTTATTTCCCCTCTTTTGAGCCTCAAACATATACTTATGAGCAGTGACGAGCTAGGAATTTACTTCAATGGGGTCCAATTTATAATGATAAAAATAAAATTATTATATAGTATAATTTAAAAATGAGTACAATACACAAAATTAAAAAATAGAAGATACACATTGACTAGATCCATTTTGCGTTTTTTTTATTACTAGCAATTTTAAAAACTATTTTTAAAACGAAAAGGATAAAAAAAATGAAAATTGTGATTATTAAATATTAAAAGAAAAAAAATTGCAGAAGGAGCAGATGAAAGAATTTTATTTTGAAAGAAATGTGACTATTAAACACATGAAAGGAAATGTAGATAAATAAATAAATAAAAAATGTGATTAGCTAAAAATGAAAAAAAATAAAGAAATGTGCATAAGGAGTACATGAAAGGAACAAAAATGAAAAAAATGTAAAAAAAATAAAAAAATAAAAGAAATGTGATTAGTTCAAAGTAAAATAAAAAAAAGTATATGAAAGTAACAAAAATGAAAAAAATGTAATAAAAATAAATAAATAAGAGAAATGAGATTATAGCAAAGTAAAATAAAAAAATTAAAAAAAAAGTGCCTAATGAGGGTTAAACTATTGACCTATGAGAGTAAAGAGATTTAAGGCTACACTTGAAACCAATTGCACTAGGTGATCAACATGAACAAATTTAACTGAAAAATAAAATATAATGGGCCTCCAAAATTTTGGAGCCCTAGGCACGGGCTCGTGGGCCTTGAGTCAAATTCGGGCATGTATTTGGGGCTCTCTCCACCGAAAAGTGGGAGAGAGCCCCTCCCCCAAAAATCGACCCAAGTGCATGGGTGTAACGCCCTGTATTTTCACCTAACTAATCTAGTTAATTAATCTCGATAGTTGATATATTATCAGCTTTCAGTATCCGAAATTCTAGAACAATTGCTTAGAGAGCAATAATGGAATCGAGTAGCGACTCAACTCCTATATTTTATTATCAGTAAGTAATCGATTGAGCAATCGATTAAATAAGTAATTTTAATAAATCTCGATCATTCTTAGCTAAGAATTGATCTATTAAGAATATCCCGGATCTGAGTTAATTACTCGATTTGTATCATCTAGTAAATGGGCCGAGCCCAATTATAGATTAATCAGGTCAAACCCGTTTGACTAATCATCGGGTCGAACCCGATAAACAATTTGTTAAATAGAATAAGTTATGTTGCAAGGCATAACTTGAATACACACGAATATATATATATATATATATATTCGTAAATCAAGGAAAGAATAGAACAAAGTATATACATTCTTGATCTAGGGTGCAAGCCTGTTGAATAAAACAAAATAGCTAAATCCCTTTTATCAAAAACAAAGAAAGTAACGTGTGTCACATATACCACATGGATCCAATCTCATACATTCAGAACAAGATTTTCAGAGTACAACTTTGAATTACCAAATTACATTAGCACACCAATAAGATAAATTCCTAGCTTCTAAATGGGGAAAGCATTCAGCCCCTTGGAGACCGAAAAGGAAAGTAAGCACAGCCCCCTCACCAAGTTTTAAACTTGCAGAATAAAATAAAGGCTTAAACAGTCTACAACCTAAAGAGAATAGAAGCAGCCCGTAAATTGCTTGATTCTAGTCGCAATTACCCAATAGCTCCCCCATCAGCAAGCTGCAAATAAGAGAGAGAGGAAAGAAAGTCAGCTTCTCGATAACATGAGAATAGAGGTTCAAAGTCTATGAATAAGACAATACCTTAAGGCTAAATCAAGAACAGAAATCAGCTCCTTTCCACTCCAGCTTGGCTGCAGAAAAACAGCAAGCATCACCTTAGCATTAAACCTGCAAAAGAAAAAGAGAAGTCAGCAACTAGAAGCCAAGGAGGGAAAAGATCGAAACCTGTAGCATGAGAACAAAGCAAAATCTGCAGAAATCTCCGAATAAGACAAAGATAACACAAAGATGATAGTCTTGAAACACTACCTCCATTCCCCTCAGGTCAACTTACCCCATTCTCCACAACCAAAGCGTAGACAACAATATATACTCAACCTCCTCCCCAAACTCAGCCACACTCTTTCAAAAAAAAAATACCAACACAATAGAGAGAAATGAGAACAACCGAGAGTGAAGGAGTGGAGAGGAGCTGCATAAACAAAGAAATGAGGAGAGGAAGTTGCAGTCAAGAAGGAAGATGAGAGATTCCATTCCAAGACTGCCACAAGCCATCCCCAAGTTGAGACAACCCCTCCCCTAACCTACCAGCTCTCACCATTTCAAGGTAAACAACCAACTCTGTATAATAGTAAGCATGCTACTACTCTTCATTCAAGAAATAAGCCTATTAGTATGAGTTAGGTAAATCACAGCCCTAGAAACACATAATTTAAGTCAAGCATGATCACTTCACCGAGTTCTGCAGTATTCAAACCCCAACCAAAACAACATGTTATGAAACCTCAACCAAGGACTAAGAATAACCAGCATACTCTATAAATCCAAACCATAATCTAAAGCTAAGGACTAGGAACGATAAACACACGCACACAGGAAGAATGAAACAAGAACTCCCAAGATTTATTTTTGACTAAAGATAAGAAAGGGAGAGAGAGCATAACTTAACCGAAGTAGAGGTTAGGAAATTAAACCTCCGTCGAGGCGCGACCGACGGCGAAGAGGCTAGACAGGAAGAGAGCAGCGGCGGGCTGCAGCGAACAACGGCGGCGTGTCTCGCCGGGAATCGAAATCCAAAAATCGACAGAAGGAATGAACAATGGAGATGTCCTCTAATTTTGTTGATTTAGGGTTAAATTGCACAGAGAGAGAGAGGAAGAAATAGAAGAAGAGGGAGAAAGATGTCGACGCTGTCGACGACAGTCGCCGGAGAAGACGACAGATGCAACTAAAGAAATCGCAAGAAGAATCGCGAGAGAGAGAGAGATGATTTCAGCGTCCAATGAAGAAAGAAGGGGAGACTTGGGTTCTATTGTTGACCCGGGTCGGGCCGCGGTCCGGGTTTGGACCGAATAAGGGTCTGGGTCGAGAGAAGGCTGGGCCGGATCCATTTAATTGGATCGGGCCGCAAATCTGCTGGGCCTCTTCTAATTAATTCCAAAATGAGGCCTTATTTATTTAATTAACATATGGACCCAACTTATAATTAATTATGTGATCTAGATATCACTAATTAAGTTATACTCAACCCACGATTAGACCTTAATAATTCATAAGGAATTATTTTCACGATCTCAATAATTAACTTCAGATAAGTTAATTAACTAAGAAATTAATAATTTAAATTAATTGATTTAGCTAATCAATTCCACAATTTCAAGCAGAAATTGGCCCAGTTTAACAATCAACCAAAGATGATTTATTAAGAGACTAAGACTAAGAAATTCTTAAGTGAATTATTAACTTATAGTAATAAGTTAATTAACCGAGATTTAATAATTAATTGTAATTGATTAAGCTAATCAATACGCAATTAGAGTTAATCGAGTTCAATAATAAATCAAGGTGATTATTTATAAAGATTCACATGAACCGTTCACATGACGGGATTCATAACTCGAGCATAGATCACAGTAACCACGTTACTGAGATTAGAATAACCTCCGATCAGATTAAAAACAAGAATCTTAGATAAGATTTTTATTCGTTAGATACGAATCTTACTTCGATTTTAATCGAAGGTTACGCGAAGGAGGGACAGTAGCAGAAGCAGAGATCAAGTCTTGTTGCAGTAGAGAAAAATGAGGTGGGCTTTCTATAAAACAAAGCATGTTTTATTAGATTATTAGCTCTTTCTAAGTGTTGTCATGCCATAAATGTTTTCAGTTTTTGTATGATGCCTATCTGTTAAATGGCGAAATGCCAATTCATAAATCGAATTCGGGTCCTTGAATGATCAGCTATTATTCTTGGACTAGTGTACACAACGATCGTGTCATTCCAGATAGTGACCGATCACGTGACCGAGTGAGGTGGCCACCTCCTCGGACACAACAGACTCAGATATGGTAGAATACTACAGAACCTAGACTGCAGTCACTTTTAAGATAACTCAATTTTTCGTGAATATAGGCCTTTCAAGAAAAACCCTATGTTTCACTATGAATGGCTTGACAATAAAATGTTTTGGGCATGTGTCCACTGAGTACTCTGTACTCACGCCCTGTACATTATTTCCGATGTGCAGGTTGAGCAGGATGAAGGGAGAGTGACCGGTGATGCTTTTGTCAAAGTTAGCAAGTAGTATTAGTTGAAGATTTCTCTTGGTAATACATGTCTTCATACATGTATTCTTAAACACTTTTCCGCTGCATACACTCTGATATTTTTGAATCCTTCGATATGGTTGTAATTTAAGTCAGAATCATGACAAGTGGTGTCGTACCTACTCCGTCTATTAATTCCACCTATTGGTGTTAGTTCTATAATATGTTCGTATCAAATTCCCGAATTTCTCATCCTTTGTAAATTCTTCGTTAATTTCCACCATAGTCACGAATCACCGAGCTTAGCTATCGATTAGCAAAGTGCGGTCGTGACAATGGGCTGTGTCCAATTATTTTTTTTCGTGTTTTTATTATTTTATAGTATATTTATTTTTAATAAAATGCAAATTTATAAATTAAAATAAATAAATAAATATAATTTATATTAATAATAAATATAATTTTTTAATTAAATTAGAATATTGTACATAACTTAAATGTAATTCAAATTTAAAATTAAATAAAATTTAAATTTAAAATTACATAAATTAAATAAAAAAACAAAGAGAACGAAGTAATAAGAATTTTTTTTAAATGAAATTCAGATTTAAAAATAAAATAACATGCAAAAATTAAAATTGAAAACAAAAAACAAAAAACAAAAATAGAAAAATAGAAAAAAAAAAAAAAAAAGAAGGGAAAAACAAAACAGAAAAAGGAACAAGAAGGGGCTCGAGACCGAGAGGGGAGCGCCGGGCTTGCCATCGGCCCATCGCAGCTGGGGCTCACTCCGGATCTCACATGCAACGGTGAGCCAACGAGTCACAGTCCCGATGTGAGTGCTCTAATAGATCGGTTGATTCAAATGCTCATGAGACGTAATATGAGATATATATTTAATCATTATCAATAGAACAAGATAAAATATTCAACTAACCAATGCCGGTTTCCACATCCGGAAACAAAAAAATATCATGTAATATACTAATATTACACAATTCACACATGTCCAACTTTTTTTTTTTTTTTTTTGACAAAGCAAATTTTTTGGCCGCGTCATAAAAGACTCGAACCCAAGACTTTTGGTGCGAGACCTTACCTCCAACCATTAGACCAACACACGCACCCACACATGTCCAACTTTAAGAAGAAGAAAAAAAGTGATTATCCCAAATCTCAAAACGATGCATAGGTGATAGGTATCCTTTCTTATTACCCAAAAATGTTTTAGTCCCTTGGCAATGACCTAACGCAACTCTCAAATTATGAAAAGAAAAACGATGCAGATCTGTTTTTATTTTATTTTATGATAATATAAATATATAATAACCTGGCACAATCCAAAACAAGAGATTTCCTATGTTTAGACATAAATTGTGGAAGATAATTTATAAGGAACAATTTAATACTCCCAACTGAAAAAAAGGGGCCAAGGTTTTTATTTTTATATTTTAAAGACACAATTAATAGAAGGAATCTCTCATTATATTCTTGTACTATGAAATAAATTTTTCATAAATTTACACCGGCAAAGTGTAGAAAACCATTTATGTTATCCAAAAAAAAAGAGAGTAGAAAACCATTTTATTCTATGAAGAGTTAAAAATTACTGTACAGTAGGCCACAGCTGTTTCTTGGAAAGCTCCATCAAACCTTAAGACAAGTAAGAAGTCAAGAACGTGTGATTGCATTTTCAAATTAAAAAAAAAAAAAGTAAATGGGGTTTTACTTACATGAACCAAAAAGAAATTCCTACTTGTCAATTAAAGTTCTCTCATCAATTCCAATTTCAGATCTGGAATAACTATAACCCCCCTTTCTCCCCCAATCCCACACCTGCCTACAGTTTCAAGAATCTCGCTGAAATTCTTCAAACTGTTGCAAAGGTCAGTTTTTTCGGTTGGAATCTGCGGTTTGGGGAGATGGGCTTGAAAAATATTCAAGAAAATGGGAATATGGAGATGGGTTTGTCGTTGGGGGCGAAGAACAAGTATAGAAGAATGGATGATTCTGAGCTGAGAAAGGGTGATGATTTTGGTGATGATTATGATGCTGCAGAGCACCACCGACAATTGGAGAGGACCAAAACTACTAGGAAATATGTTTTTGCTTGTTCTGTCTTTGCTTCTCTCAACAGCGTTCTTCTTGGATATGGTACAAATCTCCACATTTTGTATCATATAAATTGTTTTCTTACTTCTTCCTTTGTTTAAGAATGAATGATTTTTTGCAGTCTTTTGTGATGAGTCCAAGTCAAAGTTGGATGATTTAGCATGAACTTTATCTAGAGCTTGATTTTTGATTCATTCTATTTTCATTATAGAGTAAATAATATGTTTAGTCGATTTGTTGATCAAGATTTTATTTTCTTAGTCTAGTTCTTAGAGTTTATTATGTATCTTGTTTAAGCATGGATTCGAGTTTCTTAGGTAATGTGTATTGATTTAAATGTGTAAACCACCGTAGCTCTTGATTTGGGTTTTTATGTGATCCATCCTTGCAAAATGCTTACAAATTCCTTAGATTTCTATTATACTATTTTCTTGGTACAAACTTAGATTAAGGTTGTTTTCAATCCACAGATGTGGGAGTAATGAGTGGAGCAATCCTCTTCATTCAAGAAGATCTAAAGATAACAGAAGTTCAACAAGAGGTCCTCATCGGAATCTTGAGTGTCATGTCTCTTTTAGGCAGCCTAGGTGGAGGTCGAACCTCGGATGCCATCGGCAGAAAATGGACGATGGGGTTAGCCGCCATTGTCTTCCAACTAGGCGCAGTTGTAATGACCTTCGCCCCCTCCTTCAAGATTCTGATGCTAGGGAGAATCTTGAGTGGGATCGGGATCGGATTCGGAGTCATGATTGCCCCTGTCTACATCGCAGAAATCTCTCCGACTATATCACGAGGCTCGCTCACTTCATTCCCAGAAATCTTCATCAATCTCGGAATCCTTCTTGGATATGTATCAAACTATGTATTTTCTGGGCTTTCTCCACACATTAACTGGAGATTCATGCTCGCAGTTGGAATCTTGCCCTCGATCTTCATCGGATTCGCTTTGTTCATAATCCCGGAGTCGCCTAGATGGCTTGTGATGAAGAATCGAGTTGACGAAGCACGGACTGTGCTTCTCAACACGAACGAGAATGAAGCGGAAGTGGAAGAGAGGCTAGCCGAGATCCAAGTAGCTGCCGGACTAGAAACTGGTGAAGATAAAGTCGAGAAGAAAGCCGTATGGCGCGAGCTTCTCAACCCGTCTCCGGCTCTTCGAAGAATGCTAATTGCTGGTTTTGGAATTCAGTCTTTCCAACAGATCACTGGAATTGATGCTACGGTGTATTATAGTCCGAAGATCTTTCAAGCAGCCGGAATCGATGATAAGTCAAAGCTTCTAGCTGCGACGGTGGCTGTCGGGATTACAAAGACTGCTTTCATACTTGTTGCGATTATTCTAATCGATAGAGTCGGTCGAAAGCCGCTGCTCTACGTGAGCACGATTGGAATGACCGTATGTTTGTTCTGTGTGGGAGCGACGCTCTCGTTTTTCGGAGAAGGATCCGCTTCTATCGGACTTGCCGTTTTGGGCGTGTGTGGAAATGTTGCCTTTTTCTCCGTCGGAATCGGGCCCGTTTGTTGGGTGCTGACGTCGGAGATCTTCCCTCTACGGGTCCGGGCTCAGGCGTCGGCTCTGGGGGCCGTCGGCAACCGGCTCTGCAGCGGCTTCGTCGCTATGTCGTTCCTGTCGGTG
The DNA here is from genome assembly GCA_001642375.2 of Mentha longifolia. NCBI lineage: Eukaryota > Viridiplantae > Streptophyta > Magnoliopsida > Lamiales > Lamiaceae > Mentha > Mentha longifolia. The sequence continues at coordinate 27,561,832 of CM038110.1, read as the reverse complement.
GCTCATGCGATCACCTTTGGGGGGACGTTCTTCATGTTCTCGGCGATTTCGGCAGTTTCGGTAGCGTTCGTGTATAGGTGCATACCGGAGACGAAGGGGAAGTCGCTCGAGGAGATCGAGCTTCTGTTCGAAGATCGGTATGAGGGCGAGGTTCAGCTTGCGGACGTCGAGCGTTTGGTTGTGAAAGAATGATCAAGAACGGTGTTTCCGACCACGAAAGATCGACGGCCGTCGATCACAAGACAAGAAGAGATGTTGGTTTGTAGGAATTACAAGCAACGAGAGTGCTCGAGGGAAGACTATTTGTATAGTTCATTCTTTTTGTGAACCGAGTGGAATAATCGAACTATATAATCACAAGCTCGACTTTCACTCATACAAAACTCGTCGACTTTCACTCGTACAAACTCGACTTGACTCATTTTGGATACTTGTTAATACTATCAAAGAAAATATATATATATATAGGTAGTAGATCATACAAAAACTAATTATTACGTGAAAACTGCAACCTATGCATTTTATGTATAAAATGATGCATTTTTGAGCAAAACTGTTGCATAATAAAATATGTTATTTTAGTATTATTTTTTTTATGCATATAATGTATTATTATGAGAATGCAACATTTTATGATATAAATGCAACATTTTATCATGGGTTGCGGTTTTCACGTAATAATTAGTTTTCACCATAACGCATCCTTATATATATATATATATATATATATATATATAGGGGATGGATCTTATGGATACCACCTTCAAACTTGAGAACTTATGAACCAATCTCATCCTTTTAATTTTTGTAGATCTAAGGCTGTAATTTAATGATAAAAATAATTGTAACCGTATATTTTAATCATGTAGGGTTATTTTCGACCAATTTAAGATGGAAGTTCCTATAATTATGGGGTTTTGTTAATGTTTTCTAATGAAACAGTTTTCGACATCGAGACTTCTATTTTGCCACTACTATGTACTCATAGATATTAATTTATTTTTTGAAAGGTATTTGATATAAATTTATTTGGTAGTGTTCTATTTATTAATTTTATTGTATTTTATTCACTAAACTAAAGCAAGCCATGTTTTATTAATAAGCAAGCATGTAACCATAAAAGCACTGTATAATTCATAAAAAGGCATCAAATGATTTATTAAAAAGCATAATTTTGATACAAAAAAGCACTATACTATTTTTTTAATTTTAGCTATAGAATGTTCCATTGTTTATGTTATATTTTTAAATGCTTAATTTATATTCTCGGAATGCTTATTTTATGTTCTTTTTTATTTTATTTTATGTTCTTATATACTCCGTAATGCTTATAGTGTAATATATTTATTTTTTTAATCCTTATATTGAAAGCCATATATATATATATATATATATATATATATATATATATGTATATACTTACAATATTGTTTGTTGATGCTTAGATCCTTATAGTATATTGCTTATATTGTATGCATTTATATCACATGTTCGTCATTTGATATCCAATGCTTATTTATTACTAGTATTTTTGTATTGCTTCAATTCTTATCGTTTAAATAAGAAGCATAATTTTTATTCTATACCATGGGATCTAAGTGTTGTAATTTAAGCAAAAATTAGATGCTTGGTTTCTTATTTGCTTTTAATAATTTTTAGAGTTTCATGCTTTTTTATATATAGATTATAATGCTTAATTTATAATTAGTTTAATGCTTCTTATGTTAACGAGGTAATCTCTTATTTATATATTTTTTCATTTTCATGTTTTTTTAATATATGCAATTATGTATCTTTACATATGATGCTTTTTTAGATACTCCGTATTAAATTATGTTTTTTACGAATCTTGCTTATTAAGCAGGATTTGTTTTTCATGAGAAACTTATTAAATAGTGGATTTAAGCATTATGAGAAAATTAAACAAGCAAAACACTAGATAATAAACCACCAAAAGCAAGACACTAGATAATAAACCCCCTAAGGGTTTATTCCAGGGCTAGGGTCTAGTTTCCGAAAAACCAACTAATAACACCCAAAACCACCAAAAGTAGCACACTAGATAATAGACCCCCTAAGGGAAAAACAAATTAAGCATTTTAATATTAGTAAAAAGCATAATTTCATATCTAAATAAGCATGATTGTAAAAAGCATAATTTCGTATTTAAATAATCATAATTAATAAGAAAGCATAATTTTATATATAAGAAAGCATGAAAATATTATAGTTCAAGCATACAAAAAAAAAACAAATTAACAATTTTTAGATTTATTGATATAAAGTATAATTTTATATTTAAATAAGCGTGATTGTAAAAAAGTATAATTTTTATATATAAAAAAAACATGGAAGTATTATAGTATAAGCATACAAGAAAAAAAAATCAAATTAAGCATCACTAACATTCGTAGAAAGCATAATTTTATATCTAAATAAGCATGATTGTAAAAACATATAATTTTATATATAAAAAAAAGCATGAAAGTATTATAGTTTAAGCATACAAGAAAAACAAATTAAGCATTTTAACATTTGTAAAAAAGCATAATTTCATGACTTTCTAAATAAGCACTTCAAATTAATAGATTCAAGAATATTTAGATAATACAGTACATCTTGAGAACGAATGATGAAAATACAACCACCAATTCCTTCAGCTTATTAGGTTGCTTTGGCTTTGCTTATCAATCTCAATACAGTACATATGCCAATCCGAAAGAGAAATAGCATAATTCAATTCATAAACATAGGAAGATGAACACTAAGAATTTAATGATGTTAGGATTACAAATTGATGAATAAAAAAATGAATTGTTGTGTTCGAATGATTGATTTTTTTTATTTCTCAATATGAAAGAATACTATAGATCGAATCATAGATCTTCAAGTTTGGAGAATACCATGCTTATTCATGCTTTTTTAGTGTTTATTTCATGCTTTTTTAGTCTTAATTTCATGTTTTTTTACTGTTAATTATTAGTATTGTTGGGTGTTATTAGTGGTTTTTTCGATAACTAGACTCTAGCTCTGGGATAAACCCTTAGGGGGTTTATTATTTAGTGTCCAGCTTTTGGTGGTTTTGAGTGTTAGTAGTGATTTTCCGAAAACTAGACCCTAGCCCTGGAATAAACCCTTAGGGTTTAGGGTTTAGGGTCTAGTGTCCGGGTTTTGGAATGCTTATTCATGCTTTTTTAGTGTCTATTTCATGCTTTTTTAGTCTTGATTTTATGTTTTTTAACTGTTAATTATTAGTGTTTTTGAGTGTTATTAGTGGTTTTTTTGGAAACTAGACCCTAGCCTTGGAATAAACCCTTAGGGGTTTTTATTATTTAGTGTCCGGCTTTTGGTGGTTTGATGTGTTATTAGGGTTTATTCCAGGACTAGGGTTTAGTTTCCGAAAAAACCATTAATAACACCCAAAACTAATTAAGCGTTTTAAAATTTATGCACCTTGAACATTGTAACCTAAACTATAAAAAAGCATGATTATTTGCATTTAATATTCATAAAAATATATAATTACATATTTAAATAAGTATCATTGTAAAAAAAAGCATAAGTTTTTATATAAAAAGCATTAAAAGATTATAGTCCAAGCATTAAAAACTAATTAAACATTTTAAAAAAAATTAGCATCAAATAAGACGCATGCACTATATTTCTTTTACTAATTATAGCTTATCTAAATACTGACTGTAACATTCATTAATCATATATATAATTATAGGAACTAATATAACCTTATGTAAATTAAAACTAAAAAGGTTCCCTTAAGAATTAATTATTCGACTGAATATCGGAGACGTCAATTTGAAGTTAACAAAGAAATAAATATTTATAACCTAAATTTTAATTGATCTCAAAACTAATAAAATAAGGTGGATAGTTGATCACAAAGTTATATTATCACGTTTGGAGAGAGAAGGACACAGGGTATAGACATAGAGAGACAATGGCGGTTACATAGAGTGGAAAGAGAAAAATAATTAAGTATATAATCCCACAATTTAAGGAAATTAATATTAAGATTACTTAACTACCCTTAAACTACCGAAAATAGTAGGCTTTAAAATAAAAAATCTCAACCGTCAATCTATTTAATCTAAGGGTGGAGATTGGTTTCTAGTTCTCAAGTTTAAAGAGAATTCTTATATGATCCAATATCTCTCTCTCTATATATATATATACTATTTATTAATTGAGAGTGTAACTGAAAAATTGATGATGAAATTGAAATTATCAACGGTCTTTAATGAACCTCGCGCGCCTAGCATTGTTAAGCTCGCGATCGAGTTGAAGCCGGAGAGCTACTCCAGCAGCTCGACTCGACTGTATACGAGTCGATTCCAAATAAACAGAGAGCATTTGCTATATGGGTTAATAATTAAAACTAGCCACTTTCATATTACAAACTCAAATTTTAGTCACGAAGATAAAAAAACACAAAAAATAGCCAATTTTTGTACTCATCGTCTTATTTACCCTTAATGAAATCAAGGTTAATAAAAATAAAAAAGAAACCTAACCAAAATAATTACTCACCCGCCGCTCCCTCCATTCCCATATTCCCACTTCTTCAAATTTCTCTCTCACCATTATTCTTTTTTTGTTCCTTCTTCACATCTAGTTTCAGAACAATGGGGAAAAAAAAAATCCGGCCATATACCATCATTGCGCCGCCACTGCTGCCATCTTCCTCCAACAACCAGTCTTTCTCTCTTTTCTTCCTCAATACACGAGCACATGTTCAACAATACATGAGTTCATAGAATTCAAACTCGTGTATTTATCACCACTGCCACCATCTCTCTCTTCTCCCCTAGATCCGCCGCTGGTCGTTCCAAATCTGCTATCGCAGTGACTCAGATCCACGCCGCCACGCATCTCCTTCCCAGATTCCTGAGTTTATAATTCATGAATCTTGCTTCTGGCACTCATGTATTCGAGTCGCATGTTCGTAAAATTGATCGATCAACAGATTCCGGCAATGATTTGCAACAATTGCGGGTGATTTTGTCGTGAAATGACAATTTAGGGGTTCTGTTAAGCTTTTCTTTTCTTTTTCCATTTTTAGCCAAATACATGAATACATGAATTGAATACACGAATACACGAGTCAAATACACAAATACGAGTCAAATACACGAATACACAAGTCAAATACATGAATACAAGTCAAATACACGAATACACGAGTTAACTACACAAATACACGAGCCTCCATTCTTGTATTTGGAAAGGAAGGGTAATTTAGTAACCGTGGCTATTTTTGTGTTTTTTTATTTTGATGGCTATTTTTTTGGTTACAATATCAAAGTATTTATTTTAAGGGTTGTCATTGCTCTAATATGCATCCTTATCGTTCCTTTATTTAAAGAAAAGCAAATGAAGTTTGTAGAGCCAACCCACAGGCCACAACCCTTCTATGCATATATTTTGATTTTAGAAACTAGTGAAGATAAAAGTTGAGAAGAAAGCCGTATGGCGCGAGCTTCTCAACCCATCTCCGGCTCTTCGAAGAATGCTAATTGCTGGTTTTGGAATTCAGTCTTTCCAATAGATCACTAGAATTGATGCTACGGTGTATTATAGTCTGAAGATCTTCCAAGCAGCCAAAATCGATGATAAGTCAAAGCTTCTAGCTGCAACAGTGGCCGTCGAGATTACAAAGACTGCTTTCATACTCATTGAGATTCTTTTAATTGATGACTGTATGTTTGTTTTGTGTGGGAGCGACGCTCTCGTTTCTTGGAGAAGGATTCGCTTCTATCGGACTTGCCGTTTTGGGTGTGTGCGGAAATGTCACTTTTTTCTTTGTCGGAATTGGGCCCGTTTGTTGGGTGCTAACATCGGAGATCTTCCCTCTACGGGTCTGGGCTCAGGCATCGGCTCTAGGGGCCGTCGGCAACCGGCTTTGCAGCGGCTTCGTCGCTATGTCATTCCTATCGGTGGCTCATGCGATCACCTTTGGGGGGACGTTCTTCATGTTCTCGGTGATTTCGGCAGTTTCGGTAGCGTTCGTGTATAGGTCCATAACGGAGACGAAGGGGAAGTCGCTCGAGGAGATCGAGCTTCTGTTCGAAGATCGGTATGAGGGCGAGGTTTAGCTTGCGGACGTCGAGCGTTTGGTTGTGAAAGAATGATCAAGAATGGTGTTTCCGACCATGAAAGATCGACGGCCGTCGATCGCAAGACAAAAAGAGATGTTGGTTTGTAGGAATTACAAGCAACAAGAATGCTCTAGGGAAGACTATTTGTATAGTTAGTTGATTCTTTTTGTGAACCGAGTGGAATAATCAAACTATATAATCACAAGCTCGAGTTTCACTCATACAAAACTCGACTTGGCTCATTTTATGTTATAACGGAATACGAATATTGAGCAATAAATTAAAACAGAAACGTAAAGAAGACACAGATTTTACGTGGTTCACCAATTGGCTACATCCACGGGTAGAAGAGAGAACGGATTTTATTCGGAGGCTAGGTTTTCAGACTCAGATTATAGCTCTTAAAGACCATATATATATTACTAAGAGAATACATCAGATTCAAGGCATATTAACAAATCTCCACCTTGACTTGAATCCTCCTTGTAGATGCATCATTACAATGCCAGATGAACAGATGAACAGACTCCTCCTTTCTGCCTCAGATTTGCCACATATTGGGCAACTAACAGCTTGTACTTGTCATGGTAGTACCTTGCAGAATATACAAAGTACTACGTTTCAAGCCTAACCGGACCACCTTCGAATCTTGACAGACATACATAACTCCACCTTCATCTTTGAAACTGAAACCCTTGTATCAGATTCTTCGTCATCCGTGGAACATGTCTGACTTCATTCAAGGTGCAGAATACCCCATCATGAGTCTTTATCCTGATCGAGCCAATTCCAACAACATTAGAAACAACATTGTCGGCCATGGAAACGTTGCCTCCATCTATCTGCTTGTAAGTTGAGAAATATTCCCTGCTAGGACAGAGATGGTATGATGCCCCGGAATCTAGAACCTACACATCATTATGATGTGTCTGTTCATCTGCAACCAAGACTAGATCTTCTTTATAATTCGTATCAGTTTCTGCCACAGCTATAGATTTGCCGGCACCTTCTTTCTTCTCACGCTGCTTCTTCTTTTTTGGACAGTCATTCTTCCAGTGACCCGGTTTTTTGCAGTAATTGCAGATGTCTTCAAGTTTGGGACCTTTCGAACCTTTATAGTTCGACTTCTTTTGTCCCTTATCCGTAACATACAGCCCCGATGTCTGATTTTATGTGGCATAGTCAGTTGCCTGATGACGATCTTCTCTACTGTGAAGAGCAGATCGAACTTCTTCCAGAGACAAATTATCTTTCCCAATAATAAAAGATTCAATAAAATTCTCATACGACTCAGGCAAAGATACTAACAGAATTAAAAGCAGCATCCTCATCTTCTACTTTAACATCAATATTACGCAAATCTAGAAAAATTTTATTTAATTTGTCTTGATGGTCTCGAAGGGGTATACCTTTCTGCATGCGTAATCGAAACAGACGTTGCTTCAGAAGCAACTTACTCGTTAGAGTCTTTGTCATGTAAAGACTCTCTAACTTCAACCAGAGACCAGAAGCAGTATCCTGATCAGCACCTCGATGATAACATCATCAGCTAGACAAAGCAGTAATGTCGAGTGCACATTTTCTTCTAAGTTGTTCCACTCTTCATCGTTGTCATCTTTCTTTTTCGATTTTCCAGATAACGACTGTCACGCCCCAATTGCCGAGGGAAGGTGCACGCGCCAAGGGTGTGACTAGGGGTTGGAATAAAGAAGAGGGGATAGAAAGGGAATTCAATTTATTTCAATCATCGATTGATACTTCCCGAAAAATGGGGCAGAATCTCTTTTGCAAAGGGAATAAGCCAGAATAAATACAACGGCAATATACCCAACATAAGAACATATCATTATACTAGGATCACATAGGATTCGATGGCTCAATGAATCAACATAAGTCCATCGTTTCAATACATAAAATCGAGTTCAAGATCTCGAGAATAGAGTTCAGAGTGCGTATCTCTAGTTCAAGATAAGAAATATATTTAGCGGAAGCTTAACAAAAAGAGATATCCTAGCCTCAACTCCACACCATCACCACCGCAGCATCAACCTAAAAATATTTTGAAATATTTGGGTTGAGTACAATTGTACTTAGTGGGCTGCGCATTTTATCAATAATTTATGAAGACTGACAGTTCTTAAAGCATATCATGAAGCAATAGCAGATTACGAAACCTTAGCGACATAAAACCATAGCAGTTTATGAAACCATAGTCATAAAACATAACAATGCAATAAGTCTACCTTCAACAGTTTTATCTTATCCACACTTCAGGTTGTAACCATATGAATCCATTTAGTATCCAGACTCTAGGCCATAACCTTGAGAGTCTATTTAGCATATATCCGAACTCTGGGATCGTAATCCAATGAGTCCATTTAGTATCCAGACTCTAGGTCGTAACCTTGAGAGTCTATTTAGCATATATCCGAACTCTGAGATCGTAATCCAAGGATTCCATTTAGTATCCAGACTCTAGGTCATAACCTTGAGAGTCTATTTAGCATATATCCGAACTCTGGGATCGTAATCCAAGGAGTCCATTTAGTATCCAGAGTCTAGGTCGTAACCTTGAAAGTATATTTAGCATATATCCAAACTCTGCGATCGTAATCCAAGGAGTCCATTTAGTATCCAGACTCTAGGTCGTAACCTTGAGAGTCTATTTAGCATGTACACAAAAATATACTAATTTATCACATAGCAATAAACGTATATATTGAGCTTTGACCATTTTATGGATAAATAATTTACTTCTAAGCAACATAGCATTATGTAACTCGTATACTTTTGAAAGTAAAGCCCACCTCTTGTAGTTTAGTAAATTGGCCGGTCTTGATAGGCAACGTCTAAATCAATGTCCTCGTCGAACCGCGCCTATTCATAACGATATAATAAGAATTCTAAAATTCTTAGAATCAATCTAAGGGAAATAAAATCGCTTCGATATTTCCTTATTAGCAAATCTGTTAAGGGATAACAGATTAATTATTAGAAATTATCTAAATCTATTCATTAGTAGAATAACCATTTTATTATTTATAGAGGAGTCCAATTAAATAATTAATTGGGTTTAAATATTGTTGAATAATTAATTTGAAATTAAGGTAAATTCCGGAACACATTTTTTAGCTAATTAAAGCTTGATAATTAATTAAATTTTAATTAATTAAATCTTACATTTTTAATATCTTAATCCATTTTAATTAAAAGTATTTAATTGAATCCAGTATGAAGCCCAAATTGTTGACCCATCAGAAGCTACTCTCGGCCCACCTGCAGAAGCCCGTTTTCAATTTTGTATTGAGGCCCATCCAAAATTAATTCAGGCCCACCCATAGTTCAAACCCAGCCCACAAGAGAAGATCCATTCTGAAACGGGTAATTCTAAATACAACCCCCATTTTACTCCTCACAGCCACCATATTTAACTATAAGTAAATAAATTATTTAAGAGATTTATTTTGACTATTCTGCCCTTTTCGGCTTCCATAGCCCCCCACTCTTCCCACTGCAGCCCCCCATGCCAAGATTGTTGCTTTGATTCTTTTCCAAAACACGTGTGTTGCTAGAATATTTAGAATTACTTGAGATCCTTAAAAACTATTGGAGTACTAGAAAATTCATGTCCAAACCATAGTCCCTTATCTCCCCCAAATATAGTATCGGCAGTCTGTCTTCCTAAATCAAAAGATGAAGATAGAAAAAATAGGAAAAGCTCCAGCATCCAGCACTGGGGGCTATCAAAAGACGTGTTCTTCTTCTTTTGAATCTATTTGAGTTATAACTTACAAGTATGAATTCTCCATAGCTTTTTTTTTTTTTTTTTTTTTTTTTTTTCAAATACAAGTTCGGGAAATAATTTCCATCATAATTCATCATCTCAAAAGAAACATACCCCACCCACCACATTCCGGCACCTCGATCCCACCCTCTCCCCAAAGCAAAACGCAATCAGAGGCGGCAACGCCGTCGTGATGAGAAGCGTGCTGTGGGGACTGATCCCGTCTCTGATGGTCAGATTTCCTCCTCTCGTTCCCCCTCCCCAGTCAGACCTCTCGATTGCCAGAATCGATTCGAGGCTCTTGCCTCGGCCGGTGTGGATGATTCTGTTCATGATGATCAGTGTGATGAGACCCAAACCATCGACTCCGATGATTCTTTCTGGCGTGATGAGCTCGAGGAAGGCGAGATTGGTCTTCATCTTACTACGATAGAGGGAGTTGCCTCCCTCTCCCCCTACCTCTGATGATGAGTGCGAACTTCTTGGTTTGGAATGTCCGAGGGATCAACAGTCAGTCTACCCTCAGACGGCTCCATTCTTTAGTGCTCGCACACCAGTTGTCCTTTGTTGCCATCTCTGAACCCATGCAACATAATCCTGACTTTGGAAAAATCTGTCGCAAAATCGGCCTCCCCAAGGGAGTAGCGAACTGCAACAACAAAATATAGTTCTTCTGCGAGGCTCGCTTTCAGATCGACATCATCCGGGATACCTCTCAGCTTCTTCATCTGAGGATCTCCGATAGTTCGTTGTTAGCTAAGCTTCTTCTTCTTACCGCTGTGTATGCTTCGTGTAATCGCTCTCGGAGATTCGAGCTCTGGGACGATTTGAGGGATATCAGCCTTTCTTCCTTTGAGCTGCCCTGGATCGTGGGAGGTGATTTCAACACCCTCCTTCACTACCACGACCGGGAGGGAAGCTCCTCTGATCGCCATAATGAGATGATGGATTTTGCCGATGCCATTGCGGACTGCCACCTCCTAGATGCGGGCTTTGATGGGCCTAGATTCACCTGGGAGCGAACTGGCCTCCGTGAACGTCTCGACCGGATCCTCCTCAGCGAATCCTGGTCGTCTGCCTTTGCTGTCACTATGATCACCCACCTTTCGAGAACTAGGGATTCTGATCATGGCCCCCTCCTCATTCGGTGCTCTTTCACCTCCGAAATTCCCAAATCCTCTTTCCGCTTTCAGAACATGTGGGTTAGGCACCACACCTTCCTCGAGGGTGTGTCTCAGGTCTGGGCTTCTCCCACGGGTTTCTCCGGCATGCTGAACCTCCAGTTCAAGCTTGCTAGGGTAAAGAGGCACCTCAAAAACTGGAACTGGAATGTTTTTGGACACATCTCAGAGCGTGTCAAGGCTACTGAAAAGGCTCTCTCTGCTCTTCAAGAGGCTTTTGACACCGTCCCGTCCCCTGAAAATAAAGTGGCATTCATGAAAGCTTCGGCTGAATACTCTCTTCGCGCCAACATGGAAGAAGACTTCTGGAAACAGAAAGCTGCTCTTCGATGGGTCACTGAGGGTGAACGAAACACCACGTTCTTTCAGGGATGGGTAAAACAAAAGAGATGCAAATCGAGGATTCACTCGATTTCTGAGGGTGAGGAGACTCTCTCATCTGAGACCCAAATCCGTGACTCTGTTGTCTCCTTTTTCCGTTGTCTTCTCTCTTCTGACCCCGGTGAGCTTGAGGAACCCGACACTAGCCTTTTCCTACCATTCCTGATCCCAACGCGAATGAGGCGCTTTGTCAGAGACCCACACCTCTCGAGATCAAAGATGTCGTGTTTGGGATCTCCAAAGACAGCGTGTCAGGGCCTGATGGATTTACCTCCCTCTTCTTTCAGGCCTGTATGGATACTGTCAGGCAGGATGTGGAACGTGCTGTGTGGGACTTCTTTGATGGTAACCCGATGCCCAGAAGTTTCACCGCCACCACCATCGTTCTCCTTCCTAAATGTGAAGCCCCTAACTCTTGGACTGATTTCCGCCCCATTAGCCTCTGCAATGTCACTAACAAAATCATCTCCAAGATCATCACTTCTCGCCTTGCCCCCATTCTACCGCTCCTGATTGCACCTAATCAGGGCGGCTTTGTCAAAGGTCGCCTCATAAGCGACAATATTTTGCTCGCTCAGGAGATGATAAGAGATCTCTCTCTCTCTCACCCCAGTCCTAATGTTGCCATCAAGCTTGACATGACCAAGGCATACGACATAGTTCAATGGCCTTTCCTCTATCTCGCTCTCCGGCGCATGGGTTTCTCTGAGCGGTGGATCAGCATGATCAGACGGTGCATTGAGCATTGCTGGTTCTCGGTTCTGATCAATGGTTCGCCTGCTGGTTTCTTCCCCTCTTCTCGTGGCCTGCGCCAGGGGGACCCCCTTTCTCCGTCCCTCTCCGTGCTTGCCGCTGATTACCTTTCCAGAGCTCTAAACTCTCTCATGACCCCGCAGAGACAGCTGCGCTTTAGCACGAGCAGGACTCGCATTCCCCTCACTCATCTGGCTTATGCCGATGATATTCTCATCTTCACCCAATCTCACCCTGACACTCTCGCGAGCATCATGTCTCTTCTCCGCCACTACGAGGCTGCCTCGGGTCAATCCATCAATCTTTGAAAGAGCAACTTCTTCATTGCTCCCAAACATGAAGAAGTGTGGAGGGAACAGATTCACCTCTCTACGGGCTTCCAGCAGGGCGTCCTTCCCTTCTTCTATCTGGGGATCCCCCTTCACAGGGGAAAAATGAAGACTGACCTCTTCCTTGACCTCAGACAGAGAATGAGTGCGCGTGTTCATAGCTGGTCTCACCGACATCTCAATTTCGGTGGCAGACTAGCTCTTGTCAAGAGCACGCTCACCACGATCCCCTTGCACTATCTTCAGGTTATGGAACCCACGAAGAAAGCCCTTCGCATGCTTGAGCAGGTCATGGCCCGGTTCCTCTGGAACTCGACTGAGACATCTCGGAAGGCCCACTGGATTGCTTGGAAAAAGATTTGTCACCCGGTCGATGAAGGTGGGCTTGGGCTTCGCCGTCTTGGCGACTTAGTCTTGGCTTTTGGCTTCAAGTTGTGGTGGCGGTTTCAGGCTCAGGATTCTCTTTGGGCCCAGTTCATTTCTTCCAAGTATGGTCACCCTCATTTTCCTGGCCTTGGGCCTCTCCAGTCCTATCATAGTCCTACCTGGAGACGCCTCTGTAGAGAGGGCGCTATTGCCCAGCAACATATTCGTTGGATCTTGGGGTCTGGGCGGGTCAGTTTTTGGCATGATATCTGGTTTGGGGATGCCCCTTTGTCTGATATGTGTCATGATATACATCTAGCTAACGTGCCTGTGTATCATTTTCACCATCATCATTCTTGGCATGTTCATGCATTGCATGCATACATTCATGATTTTCATATTGTCGATGAGCTTGTTGATTCCTTGAGCCAGACGCCGGTCTTGTGGGGAGAGCGGGACATCATGCGGTGGAATTTGACCCCCCATGGTAAGTTTTCATTATCTTCTGCTTGGGAGGAGGTTAGGCAAAGGTCCCCTCGCCAGCCCCTCCTCCGTGCTTTATGGAATGACTGTCTCACCCCAAACATCTCTTTCTTTTTGTGGCGCCTTTTACACCATCGTATCCCGGTTGATACCTTGGTCCAGTCAGGGGGTACTCGTATCGCTTCCATGTGTCCTTGTTGTCCTCAGTCTCCTCACGTTGAGTCTTTCTCTCACCTCTTTCTTTTGGGGGATATTGTGAGGGAAGTTTGGATGAACTTTGCACACTGGTTTCACTTCACACCACCACTCACCACAGATATCGCACATGCACTCTCCTTTTGGAGAAATCGCGCACCACACACCTCATACACTGCACGACCACACATCACTTTTCTGGTCCCTTGCCTGATATTATGGTTTATTTGGACGGAAAGGAACAACCACAAGCACCGTGGAGTTCCTTTCCTTGCTTCTCACATTATTTCGCAGGTGATCCAGAATCTCCGACTCTTGGTTATAGCCAAGAAGCTCGCCCCCTCACAGTGGAGCGACTGCTCTCCGCAGGTCGACTTCATGCCATATTCTGCCCCTGTGAGGCGGCCTCTCCGGTCGACGCCGGTTCTCTGGCGCCCGCCACCAGCCCTCTGGGTGAAGCTGAGCACAGATGGTTCTTTTGACAGAGGGCAGATGAGAGCTGCCGGTGGAGGTTTGGTTCGTGACCACCGTGCTTTGCTCCTGTCTGCTTTCAGCCTGCCTCTCCAGGCAGCCTCGAGCTTCGATGCTGAGCTCCAGGCGGTCTACCACGGCCTTCTCATCGCCTCCCACCATTCTTCATACGTGTGGATCGAGCTCGACGCTGCTGCTGTCGTGGCCCTGCTCTCCTCTGATCGCCATGGATCCGGGCTCACCCATATCACCATCACCCGGATCCGTCTCCTGATCAGAGAGTTACAGGTTAGGATCTCTCACATTCATCGGGAGGGCAATCGCCCGGCCGATTACATGGCACGCCTGGGTCACCGGCTTCAGACGATGACCACCTTTGACGCCAGCTCAGCCCTGAGGCCTTTTTTGTCTCTAGTTAGGATGGACCAGCTTGGTTATCCTAATTTCAGGTTGCACAGTTAGATGTTAGTGCATATTTTTTGTCGAGCTCCATTCTTTATCCCATTAGCTCGTTTGTATATATGCCCCCTTGAGTGGGCTTTTTGTCTTAGGTGATCGACTTGTACTTTTGGAGGATGAGCATTTTTGGTTCATCCTCACCACAAACTATGTTTTTCTCCCGTTAGGGGTTGATTTGATATATAAATATTTGTGAAAAAAAAAAAAAAAAAAACATCATTTACTCAATCGAGCTCCGTATCAGAAAACTAATTGCCAGTACGGCCCAAGTCGCCGCTACCGCCGCCGTCGACACCGGCTGACCGTATCTCTACCCAATTCTTCATCTTCTCTTGCTTTTGGAGCTGGGCGTTGTTGTCCTGCTCCACAATCGCATTTACAACCACTGATCTGATCACCATCATCAACAAATAATTTCTTGCGTTTCTGGATTGCCCATTCTAGCGCATCAGTCACGTCGCCGTCGGCATTCAGTTTCCTCCATGAGTTGAATTGAGAGGTTTTTGAAAAGAAAAAAAAAATCGAAGCAACTATCTGGGCGTGGCTGCTTGGGGGCTGCGATGGAAGGTGTTAAACGGTGGAGGGGGTGGGGGCTATGGAAGCCAAAAAGGACAGAGAAGTCAGTAAAAAATTCTTAAATAATTTATTTATTTATAATTAACTATGGGGGCTGTGAGAAGTAAAATAGGGGTCCTTCTGAAACTCATTTTCCCGAGTCCCTCTTCATCATCACACGCACACACCTCTCTCTCAATCTCTCTTTCCTCTTCCCTGTCTTCCTTCTTCTTCGCAGAATCTCCGGCACAATTGCCAGCGACCGCCACCTCTCCGACACCGCCGTTTGGGCATCGTCTTCTCTCCCTCGGTGCTCTCTCTCCTTTTCCTCTCACTCGACTCCTCTTCTCTCCCCCGAAACCCCCAATTCTCCTGTCCTAACCCTCAAATCGATTCCCCTCATTTCCCTTCACCGGTCGTCATTCCTGCAACCCACGGCCGCCACTGCTTGTCCTTCGGATGACCTGCTCCCTTGTGTCGCGACGCTGCCTGATGAACACGGCTAACGCCACCGCCACGCTGCCTCGAGTTCGTGACAGCGCCGCAGCGCTCGTGTCGCCGCCGCTGTTCCGCAGCCGGTTTCTTTTCTCCGTCGTCGCCATGGCTGGAGTTCAGCGCCGCCGCCGTGCTCGTCTCCATTGCCCAGAGACGCCGTCGACTTCCCTCTCTTCTCCAGATTTCCTGTCGAAGGAACGCCACCGCCGCCATCTCTCCTCCTCTATCATAGGCGAAAACTTCGCCGTCGTTGCTTCAGAAGATCACCACCGCCGCTGTCGAGCTGTTCTCTGCTCGTGACGCCGGCCGTGCCGGCAACGCAGCGCTTCCATCGCCATCGAGTCTTCAGCGAGAAGCTCGCTGCCTTTGCTGCAGCGCCACCGTCGAAGCTCGCCCGATGCTGCGCCTCTGTTCGTCCCGACGCCGGTGCTACTCTTCGATTAGCGCTGCCACCTAACACCGCCGTTGATGCCAACAGCCGCCACAAGGCAGAGCCCCTCCTTCCTAGTAACTCTTCTTCAATCTTTACTTCATTCTTAGTTCATAGATTTTAAGTATACTTGCTCTACGATTTTCGCTTATGGTTTTAAGTTCCAGAATGCTAGTCTTCCTTGATTCTTATTGAATTCTTAGGCTAGAAGTTGAGGTGTTTGTTCCAGCATGCCTATTACTACAGCTGCTGCTTTAGGAAAATTGTTTACTTGGTTCTGTTAAGCTTGTTTTCTCACTAGTGTGGTAGCTTCGAAAAGAGTTAGGATATACATATGTACATATACATGCATATGTATATATATATATACATATGTACATGCTTCACTTGCTACTATTATGGCCTCATTAGGATTTCAGAATTATGCTTGTCTTCTCTACATTCCAATTTAAATTTCTTCTTTTATGTTATTAACAGAAAAGTTAGTAAGCTTGAATTGCATTAGCTTAGGATTTCAAGTTATGGAGTTAGCAAGCTCATGTTCTTGTTTCAGTTACATACTTAAAGTTTTCTAGCTTAACAAAGAAGAAGGGCTGAAAATGCTTACTGTTAGCTTGGTTTTGGTGGGGGATTTCTGAATTCAAAAGTATGAAAGGAAGAAACGAGCTCCAAGGTTCCTCCTTCTATTGCTTTCTACTTCTGCACTTTTCTGCTCCAGCTTCAGTTCCCTTTCTTTCCTTACAAGCTCTGCATCTTTTTCTTTGATGATGAAATGTGTTTTTGGTTTGTGCAGAGACAATGAAGTATTGAATATGTGATATAGGGGAGGTTGATGGGAGAGAAGATGAGATGTGTTGAAAAAAAAGGTGCAGGAACCATGCTTCCAACTATTCAGCATGGTGAATTCCAAAAATTAAGGAATGATGGTTGAATTTGTACACTTCTTAGATTTGGTGTAATCTTGTATTGAACAAAGTGTAGTAGTGGTCAATTGATTTTATTGTATAGTAGAGTAGGTATTGATTTTGTTGAGATTATGTATTATTATTTATTATTTTATTCCTTAAGAAATTTGCTTGTTGAATAATATTTGTTAGAGTAGGCTTGGCCCAATTTCTTTTATAAGAGTTGATATCATGTTCTTGGCCCATTAATACTTAGAGAATTTTTTTTATAATTCGTTAATTAATCCATTTAGAAATATTATACGGGAATATAATATTGAATTCGGTTTGTTAGTTCTCAATAAAAATTATGAGATATAAATATAGATTCATATCTATGTCTAAATTGTAAAATAAAATGCAATTTCATACAAGTAGAACAATAACCCTTCTATTATCATAATTCGAAACAAGTTACATAAAGTTTCAAATTTTTATGCATTTTCTATTTATTAAAAAGTCGGGTATTACAATGGCGCCTACAACCTTTGCTGCTTCAGTAACGATCGCAGCTTGATCTGCCATAAGCCAAAATTATTTTCTCCCAGTGAATTTGTCAATCGTTATGTTGAAAGTAGACATCTTATTGACTCAAAAAAAATCCTAACAGCATGGAAAAGTTCAGAACCATGATCGAATCGACCTGGCTCTAGATACCAGTTTGTTATAACGAATAGAGTAATCGAAAACAAACAGAAACGTAAAGAGACACAGATTTACGTGGTTCACCAATTGACTACATCCACGGGCAAAAGAGAGAACATATTTTATTCGGAGGCTAGGTTTTCAGATTCAGATTACAGACACAGCTCTCAAAGACCATATATAGTACAAGAGAATACATCAGATTCAAGGCATATTAACATTTTAGATACTTGTTAATACTATCAAAGAAAAAAAAATTATTAATTGAGAGTGTAACTGAAAAATTGATGATGAATTGAAATTATCAACGTCTCTAATGAACCTCACGCGCCTAGCATTGTTAAGCTCGCGATCGAGTTGCAGCCGGATAGCTACTCTAGCTGCTCGGCTCGACTATATAAGAGCTTTTGTCGAGTCGATCCCAAATATACAGAGAGCATTTTCTCTATTACGCATCCTTAGAGCATCTCCGAAAAACGCTTCCAGCCCAAGGGCTCTTTCCTCGGGTTATCTCCATTTTAATATATTATTTTTAATTTATTTTTTTATTTGATTTTCGATTTATTTTTTTACTTCGATTTTCGCTTCGATTTTATTTATTTATTTAATTCTCTATTTTCAATTAAAAAAATAACACAAATTTTAGAATTTTTTTATTTAATTAAAATAAACATAATTCAAACAAACAAAGTATAATTTAATTTCAAATATTTAAAAATTTGCAATAATGCACTAATTGTTGCCTCAACGGGCCCACATCTCTTCGATCAAATCGTTGTAAAGATCGCCTTGTTTGGTCTTATCGCTTAACGACGTGTTGCGCTCCTTGTACGCCCGAAACGAACCAAGGGCTCCTCGATTCATTCGAGCATTTGCAGAAGTAGAAGCCTCATCTTCAGGAGGGGCCCAATTTGTCACATTCGCCCCTTCATCCTCGATTATCATGTTATGCAAGATAATACAAGCATACATATTATCTTGTATACTATCACGTTACCAAAGTCGTGAAGGGCCACTGACCATTCCCCAACGAATTTGTAAAATGCCAAAAGCTCGTTCGATATCTTTGCGCGCTGACTCCTGCTCCTGCGTCGGTGAGGTAGTAGCCCATGTTATATTGATGTCTGTTGGCGGTGAAAAGAACCGGTGGCGCTATTTCGTTGATGACGTCGCTGAACACCGGCAATTGATTCAGAACGTTGATATCTTTGAGTGATCCGGCGACCCCGAAGAACGTGTGTCATATCCACAGATCGTGAGATGCAACAGCCTCTAGGATCACCGTAAGGTGGCCTTTATCCCCATGCGTGTACTGGGCCCTCCACCCCACCGGACAGTTCTTCCAAGCCCAGTGAATGCAGTCGATGGAACCAAGCATCTCTGGAAACTCGTGGCATGTCTCGTGCATTGCCGAAATTCGTGCACAATCGGCTTTGTCTGGCTTCCTCAAATAATGACCACCGAAAATACTTCGAATTGCCTGAGCAAAGTGCATCAAATAATCTATAGCGGTGGTCTCTCCTACATTCACAAGTACTCGTCGTATTGGTCACCGGCGCCTCCGTATGCGAGTTGATGCAGAGCGGCGGTGCACTTCTGAAAATACTTATCAAGACTCTCCAACACCTGCACGATACGCAAAAACAAATTGCGTTGCTCTTGTGACTCGATCTCGACCAATCATTTGCCTAGACGGATATCTTCGACATTTTGTCGGCTCCTTGGCTTTTTCCTTCTTCTTCTTTGCTTATTTATGTTTCCGCCAAAGTTCGGCGCTGCTCTGTATGTGTTGGTACATCTCTTTGAGCTCTCCGGAGGAGGAGGAGGAATCGGAAGAGCTTGACATATTGAAAGTTATAAAAAAAAAAATTGGGAGTACAAATGTAGAAATTGATGGATGATTTGAGGTAGATTTGAGTGAGATTTGTGTGGAAATTGTATGGGTGAAGATATGAATTTATAGGGAAAATTAGGAATATGCCGTTGGGTGCAAAAATCAAATTATGAATTTTTTTTTTATTTTTTTCAAAAAATGCAAAAAAAAAAAAAAAAAAAAAAAAAAACAAATAAATAGAGAGCTGACGTCAGTAATGACGCATCGCAGGGGCTCGAGCCGGGCTCGCCGTCGCGCGGAGGGCTCGCAATCCGGGCTCGCAGACGGGCGTGAGCCCTCCTCTGTTGCACTAGAGATGCTCTTATCGTTCCTTTATTTAAAGAAAATAAATGAAAGTTTGTAGAGCCAACCCACAACTTTTTGTGCATATATTTTGATTCTAACAAAACTTATCATATTTAGACACAAACTAAGCTTATCTTTGATTTTAATTAATAAAATGTACTCCCACTGTCCATGATCTGTTGGCAAAATTTCCTTTTTGAGACATCTACCATTTGTTGTCATTTTATATTTTGGGACATATGCCTCATAATCACTTTAACACTTTATCACTCTATTTTTTAACAATATAACATTTTAATACTATTAAAAATATTAGATGAGCCCACAATTATTTCACTTTAATTTAACACTCCCTCCGTCTGGCGGCAATTGTCCACAAGTATTATTTTATACCTCACATATATTCTCTCTTATGGACAATTGTTACGGGACGGATGAATCACATATCATCAAAACATATTAAACTTCGTGTCCAAATTTTTTTGCCAATAATTCATGAACAGTGTAGTATTTTTGTTACAAATAGTAACACAAAATACTCATGTGTAGTTGGAGTGCTCATGAATAAAAAAAAACCACCCAAAGTTACTGTTAAAATATAAAATTAAAAATTAAAAATTAAAAATTAAAAATTAAAAATTAAAAAAAGAAAAATAAAATAAAAATAAAAATAAAAATAAAAATAAAAATAAAAATAAAAATAAAAATAAAAATAAAAGGAAGGAGAGAAAGGTCAATATAATGTTACGAATTTGATATTTTACGCTGTTCATTTCTACACGAGACCTCTATATCTCGTAATGGTGTGCGGTGGAGAATGGAGATGGGTTGAAATAAATGAGTCGACAGAGTGTACTTTTTCGTTTAGATTAATAATGATTACTTAACTAAACGAGTAACAATCCTCACATTGTCACCTTGTTGACAAGCTTGTCGAGTGATTTAACTTGGAAAATATAAAATTATCAACTAGATACATCTAATATGTATATATATTATAAACTAGTAATGAATGTATCTAGCTTTAGATATACTTAACTTTATTTGTTGCAAAACTATGGCGAACTTAAGTATATATATCATATATTATCGTGCATAATATATATAGAGATGATATCATTTGAAAACTTATTTTTTTTCTCCAAAAATTATACTCCTTCCACCCCCTCGAATTCGACCGGTTTCATCATTTAAAAAAACGCATCAAACTCGACATGCCGGAAGGAGTACACTTTTATACATTTAATAATGCATACAGATGCTCATGATTATGTATTTTTATAGTAATGCATCCATTCACAATTTATAGAGACCATTTCCTTTATGGATAGTTGACTTCAGAATAATCTACTCTAACAAGTGAAACCAGTGGCAGAGCCACACTATGACTTGGTGGGGCAATTGCCCCTCAAAAAAAAAATTGTTACCTATATTGTGTATAAACTTACAAAAATTAATTAAAAATTAACAAAGTTTATGCATAAATTTATAATATATTTTATCTGTATCCCACCAAAAATTACAGAAAGTAAAAATATACATGAACATAAGTATTTTGCCCCTCGTATACTCGAGGGCCTAGCTCCGTGCCATTGAATGAAACCAAAAGAATCATTTTAACACATCATCTACGAAGTATTAAACTTCATGCCCAAACTACCAGCCCAAACTTCCGACTCAATAGAGGTTGGAGGAAAGATATTATATGACATTTTCGTCATTATACCTTTTGTGACTACCACATACATCTTATCTAACTCCCATCTTATCCCTCTACCTAACAATAAACGACACTACATGTTTTAAAATTCGAAAAGTATTGTTTCATACAACCACTACTAAACACCCCTAAATGATTTAAAACTCAAGGGTGTTAACAATAAACGTCACTAAATGTTTTATAACTCGAAAGTATTGTTTCCAACCACTACTAAACACCACCCCTACATAATTTAAAACTCAAACGTGCTCTCTGACCGTTTTCTCTATTTTTCTAGATTTTTTTTTTTTTTTTTTTTTTCAAGCTGAAGGGAAAATTTTCCTTGATTAGTCCTGTTTCCTCATTTTTTGATCCCAAACTTGATAACATTTTCCCACTTTTTTCCGCCGCTTGCTTATGATAAAACAAAAGGAGACCATTCTTAGGATAAAAAGATTTATCATTCTTTTATCCCTCCATTTCTTTTCCTTTTTCCATAAAAAAGAACAACTACTTTTGGCGGCTTTAGTTAGAACGAAATTTCTATGTAGTATTCATTTCCATTACTCGTGTCTCGTATTAGTATCGTGGAATTCCGCATCATCAAGTTTTCTGGTAAAGTTGATCGCTACCTGCATATCGCAAAAATCAAGATTACTATTCTTTAATCAAAGCCCACCTAAATCTTACCATAACTTTCTTTGATCGAAGAACTATTGAAAACAAAAAATCTTGAAAATCTCTACTTGTCGATTCTCAGGTGGAAAAGAAATGCCTAGCTTCTTCTTAGCCCTTGGCTTTTATGGAATTCTCTGCTCATCATCCTTTTCTGCTGGAGAAGATACACTTTCAACGAACGGAACGTTATCAGAAGGCCAGACTCTGATCTCACAAAACCAAGATTTCGAGCTTGGCTTCTTCTCCCCCACCCCGTCCAAGAGCCGGTTCTTGGGAATTTGGTACAAGAAAACACCAGACGTCGTAGTCTGGGTTGCAAATCGAGACAATCCCATCAAAGATTCTCAAGGAGTGGTCTTAAAAGTAGCACGGAATCAAGCATCTGTCATAAGCGGAGACGGGAGCATAGTCTGGCATTCAAATTCATCAACTGTGGCATCGAATCCAGTCTTGAAGCTCTTGGACACTGGGAATTTGGTTCTTACAGACACTGATAGGGAACCTTATTCTTACATATGGCAGAGTTTCGATTACCTGATCGATACGAGGTTGCCAGGAATGCTCATGGTGCATAGCCCCGATCCAAGAGCAGATAAGTATCTGACGTCGTGGAAAAGCTTGAGAAATCCTGCTCGAGGAGATTTCAACTACGAGATAGAGAACAAAGGCTTAGCTCAAATGATGATTACGAGGAAGAATGTGAAAATTTACCGCAGTGGGATGTGGAACGGGATTTACGTCAACGTCCCGACTTTCTATAACACCGTTTACAAGGGTCACATGGTAATACGCAATAATGTAACAACTTTCACAGATCCTTACAACAGCTCAATCCTTACAAGGCTAGTGCTTGGCGAATCTGGAAAGCTGTATCGTTACACAATGGACCGCGACAAAGAGAAGTGGAATCTCGTTTACACAATCCCAAAAGATCCTTGCGACGACTATGCAAAGTGCGGTCCTAATGGAATCTGCAGAATCGAGAGAGTGCCGATATGTGGGTGTTTGGACGGCTTTACCCCAAAGTTTCAGAAGAATTGGGACTTTCAAGACTGGTCCGATGGGTGCAATAGAGTTAAGCCATTGAGTTGCATGAATGGAGATGGTTTTCTTGAGGTCAAAGGGGTGAAATACCCGGATATGGTTAGATTTTGGCTGAATAAGACCATGAGCATAAGTGAATGTAGAGATGAATGCTCGAGAAACTGTAACTGCACGTCGTTTGCACAGCCGTACATAAATAACGGAGGCAGAGGCTGTTTGATTTGGTTTGGGGATCTTATAGATACTCGAGTTCTTCCAGGAGCGGACAAGAATCAAAATATCTACATTCGGTTACCGATTTCAGAACTTGGTAAAACTACTTTGCCTCGATCGTTTAAGAATGTGTCCAAAGAGTAGACTCATTTTTTTTATTTTTTTTTTTCCATTTCATTTCTATCCCCTACAGAATCTATCCTTAGTTCAGACAAGAGGAAAAAGAGGGTTGCAAAGTTAATAGCAATATCAGTTCCTACAGGAATTCTGCTAACCATCTTAACCTGTGGCGCTACAGTTCTAATGGCAAGACGAAAGAGACAAGGTACGAGCATAACATCTACAACATCATTCTTTAAAGCTTAGTAGTCCAAATATTTTGTGAGAAGACGCTGCACTATCTTTTGTTCAATAACTGCAGAAAGAAAAAACGAGGATTTAGAGTTACCGCTATTCAGTTTCGTGACAATTAGTGCTGCAACAGACAACTTTTCCGAGGAAAGGATAATTGGAGAAGGAGGTTTCGGCCCTGTGTACAAGGTAATTTCATGCTATATGCGCATTTATATATAAACTAGCAGATATTACGTGCAACGCATTTATATATAACTAGCAGATATTACGTGCAACGCATTTATATATAAACTAGCAGATATTACGTGCGTTGCACGTAGATACGTTTTTTTTATTAATTTTGAAAATATGTTAAAAATATAATTTTTCTTATATTTCACTATTTATATCTTACTTATTATTTATTTATTTTGATCCGGCATTCTTATTATTTATTATTGTGGGTTTTATGATATAGCATGTGGGAAACAATATTCTTGATGAGATGAATAATGTTTTTGGAAAATTGAGTAGATATAATAAGAGCGGGGACATAGAATTGTAATAGAATTGTAGTTGAAGTAGAAATTTATATAAAATTAATTCAATAATGAAATTACATTCATAATTACTTTGTTATCCTTAAAATAGATTTAAATAGGGGTATATTATTAGGCAAAACAAAGTTGTAAGAATTGACTCTTTTATAATAGTAACAGTCTAACAGATATATGATATGGGTTATGATAGAAACCATTCATAGTGGATCAACCTAGAAACTATGCATCTCTATGAATACAATCATGCATTTTTCATTTAAATGCATATCATTTTTTTTTCTTATTTTAAAAAAAGAAAAAAAAAGAAAAGAAAATGCATATCATATACTACAATAATGCATTTTAATGACAAATCATGGTATGATCAATGGCTCAGATTGGTCATTTGATCCTCCCCTGTGTATATAGGTTCTATTCTACATTTTGAATTCAATAATAATAAGAATAAGCATTAAGCAGGGAAAGTTGTCAGAAGGCGAGGAAATAGCAGTCAAAGATTGTCAGGGAATTCCAGCCAAGGTCTTGAAGAGTTCCAGAACGAGGTTATTCTGTTTGCTAAACTACAGCATAACAACCTAATCAGACTTTTGGGATGTTGCATTAAAGGAGAAGAAAGGATGCTAATCTACGAGTACCTGCAGAATGGAAGCCTAGATTATCTTATTTTCGGTATGACTTGAGAATCCCCTCAATTCCTATGTTCAATTTCCTATAACTGAAGAATCTGAAGTCAGGTACTTCGATCTTGTCCAGATCAGAACAAAAAAGCACAATTGACATGGCCTAATCGGTACGAAATTATTCTGGGAATCTCACGAGGACTTCTCTATCTCCATCAAGATTCTAGATTGAAGATAATCCATAGAGATCTCAAGACGAGTAATATTTTACTAGACGAGAATTTGAATCCGAAAATATCAGATTTTGGCCTAGCAAGAACTTTCAGAGGCGACCAGACTATGGCCAGAACAAGAAGAGTTATTGGAACATAGTAAGCTCTCTCATACTATCTCATGATATCACCAAATCTAGTGTACCTCTTTCCCAGAATAGTAACGACTTAAAACAACATTTTTCAGTGGCTATATGGCACCAGAATATGCACTTCACGGGAAATTCTCAGTGAAATCAGACGTCTTTAGCTTTGGGGTCATGATTCTAGAGATAGCTTGTGGAAAAAAGAACAGAGGTTTTCACCATCACGATCACGATCATAGTCTTCTGGGACATGTAAGTTGCATATCACAAGATTTCATATTCGTGCTCATCTATAAAGACTGAATATTACCTCATGCAAATAGCATTTATGGCAGGCATGGTTATTATGGAAAGAAAACAAAGTACTGGAATTGATGGATGAATGTCTAAGACATACCTTCATCGAATCTCAAGTCAAGAGATGCATACAAGTAGGGTTATTATGCATTCAGAAACTTCCGGAAGACAGACCAACGATGGCATCCGTTGTTTTCATGTTAGGATGCGAAGATGCGGTTGTGTCCGAACCGAAAGAGCCTGGATTTTTCATCGGAAATGTTGACAATACATCAATAGGAAAAGAATCAGTGAGAGGAACAATAACTGTAACTGAATTGGAAGCCAGATAGAGATCACAAAGTGCTTAGATAGTCTCGATTAGTCGATTCACAAATTTACATAAAGTATTGTTATACTTGATTTATAAACACAACACGTTAAAGAGATCTATCTATTAACATATATTATCACATTTCATAGCCAGGGAATCGAGCATTCTTAGGCTGAACCAAGTCTAGGAAAAGATATGCCATGCCTCCAACACCTTCAAACATCGAAAAGGGATTATCTCCTCCATGCATCTCTCCTCTCGACATAAGCATGTGGGATCTATCAAGTAAGAAACATGCAAAAGCTTTGGCTCTGTATAAATACTCTATAATCCCAGTGAGTCGATAGAGGGCAAGAAATGCATATGCGTTCCCACTTATGCCATGGCAAATCCCGACTCGTTTCAGCAGGCCACGGCTCCAAACCACTTCTGCTGCATCCATGGCAGCTTGTAAGAACTCTCTCTCCCCAAATACCTGAAATAAGTATTAGCAAAATTAAATGGAAGTCAGGAAGCTATTAACTAAAGCCTAAACGAACCTGAGCAGCTTTTACGAGTGTGAGGGTGATCCCTGGAGCTCCATGACACCAGTGTACTAAAGCATCTTGTGTCTTATCTTCTTCACTAGTAGGGTAATTCCCACTAGGATATCGACTTCTGATCATGTACTTAAGAGTTTGTTTGACATCTTCGAGCTCGTCTGAAGCGAGTTCAAACTCCATCAAAACATGCATGATTCCAGCCAAACCATGAGCTGCACCCCAATACCTCTCACCATACCATTCAAACATCAAAGGACACTCTCCCCTTTTTCCTAGTTTTCTTCCATTTCTGATAATCTCTCTCACGATAGGACCCTGCCACGATCCAATGACAATGTTTCAAATTTCTTTTAAAAGATTTCGCCATTGGCTTATAGAACACGAAGTGAAGCATTTAAACCGTGACATACCGTGGAGGTTGCAGGAATCGTCTCCTTCCCGAAATGCTTGTTCAGAAATGAACAAGTCCACAAGTATCCAGCTCTACCATACAATAACTCATCTGGGTGATCCTCCGACAACTTTATCTGTTTTTTTCGACAATGAAGTTCTTTCATCTAAATTATAAAAGTTTTCATAACCATAAATAAAAATCTACCAAGGAGTTCCTACCTCTTTAAATTGGGATAAATAGTAGTCGAACAACTTGTCGTCGCCAGCATACTTTGCAGCCACAGCTCCCACGGCACACACTCCAGCTCTCCCACATAAGAATGTCACATTCCTGAAATCAGTATTATCTATAAGATGCCTGGTTTCTGAAATATATCATCACTTTTTATTTTCAGTAGCAACTAATTATTCATCTCTCATGTGAATAACTCTGAGACAACAATGAACTCAAGATAAAAGAAGCACATTACAAGCGTGTTATCCCACTGTACAGAACCGAGACAAAAGCAACAAAAAAAAAAAAGTGTAGAAACAATAGGAACTTCAGTATGCATAGAGGAGAGAAGGAACGACCTGGATTGAGTCGAAGAGGAATCGCAAGCCTTCACAATCTCTAAGCATAGGCTCAAGTCATTCTTGTTATGGGTCACTTGGAATGATTTGAAGAGCAAATAAGCAGTGCCTAATGTACCGGAGTAGAGAGAGAAATCTTCCACCCTTTGCCCACTCAGTCCCCATGTTTCCACCACAAGCTGTTCATCATAGAAATAACATAATTCCAAATAACTTCAAACAACACCACGTGATTGCAACAATCTTGAATATCGAAATCTATGAAACACTAGCATGTCTTTGTTGGTGTGTCTGAAAGGGGCTTTACAAAAAGGAATGAAATTCAAGTTGCAGCTCAATATATCATACTACCTCCGTCTCATTGACTTAGTCTCATTTGCCGTTTTGGTCTGTCTCACTTATTAGTCTCATTTTCTAAAAAGCTACAATTAACTCTCTCTCATCAGAATCAATTATATCCACATATCTCATTTTCCTTGGTTCTTGTGCCATTATCAAATAGGACTACCTTAGTACTTAGTGAGTGAGATGGAGGTAGTAATTCAGCTTTCGACTCTCAGGAATTTCGTCGAACAGTTTCAGGGATTTTGCGTAGACCACTTACATGTCCGAAGATCACATTATGATGAATAAATATAGTTAAACTCGCAATTCTTAAGTACTTAACAAACCTAACATCATACCAAAGCCTTTTTTTTTTTTTTTTTTTTGCATAATTCTTCACTTCCAAAAATAAACAACAAAACTGCTGGACCCTCGTAAGAGAATTACAGTATGAAAAGAATAGAAGAGTACAGTTTCTTTGAGGTCGAGCGCTGCCCGTTGGAGCTGCTGAGAGAGAGTGGAGTGAGGAAGTGAGAGAAACCTTAGGAGCGAGTCTTGAGTGGCTTGCGGGTGGATTCGAACCCTCCCTTGATTTCTCTCACTTCTTCTTCGATCAAGTTAGGGGTTTCCGGCACGAAGTCAGGCATATCATTCTGGAAAAAGCGGTCCGACATTGCTGATCTTTGCTTGTGTTTTTGCTCTTTCAATCAGGCGTTTTTGAGGAGAAGAAGGAAGAAAGGAAAAGGGTTGACTTATTTGAACACGGTGGTCAACGAACATAGGGAAGAGGTGGAAGTTGATAGATTACGTGTCGTACAGCCCTTCCTCGTCTACAGTGCACGTGTCATTGAAGGCGCTTTCCAAATACTATTTGGCTTATCACTACAAGTGACAAATCTCTTCTGTAAAAGGTCACCTGAAGTTGTATTTTAATTTAGAAAACAAAATACTATTGAAATTTGGAATTGGACCCAATTGAATCGTTCCAGATCGCAAATAATCCTCTACATCGCACTAACCCAAACTAGGACACAACTTTTAATAACATCGAATAGAAGCATCATCCAAGGACATAAATGTCCAAAATTAGGACAAATAAATCATGGCTGCATCGAATCCAAACTCTCCCCTTCCTCGCCAACACAACCAAAAAAAAACATAGTTACAAACACCGATTTCTTCTCCAAATCTAATCACACACACACAAAGCTACACATACACATATACATAAACTGAAACAGATTTCAGATAGAAAGAAAAAAAAATGGAGGGATTTGATGAAGATGTGTTCGTGGGAAGAAACGACGTCGGGGAGGAGAACGTGCATGGCGACGCCACGCACTACGGCTTCGACGGCGCCGCGCAACCGCCACCACCGCCGCCGATGGATGGGTTATCCCAGAGTGAAAGGGACGGCATGCACACGCAGGAGGGCTACGGATTCGGCGGCGGCGCACCGCCGGCACCACCGCCGATGGACGGACTCTCCGGGAATGACGGCTTTGGCGATCAGGAGAAACCGTACGACCTGGCGGCGGACAACGAGGGGATCTTCGCGGCGGCTGACGGCGACGGGCCGCTGCTACCGGAGCCCAGCGAGATGCGCGAGCAAGGATCCGCGTTTCGGGAATGGCGTCGGTGAGATTAATTATTTGTCAATGGCGCAATTTTAATCAATTATATATTATCTTATAATTTAATTAGCTTTAGTGTGGAAATGAGAATTCAATCTTGAAGCCCAAGTCAAATTTCCTTTATATGTTATATTGATTCAAGCGATGTGCATCTCGAATTCTTGATCTCGGAGGAGTTTTATGAGATGATCATGACCTTAATTTTGCTACATATAATCAAATACTATGTCCCTACATAAAGTATCTTACACTTGAGGAAGTTCATAGTTACTTTAGTAGATACTAAATGCGTACTTTTAAATGATTGAATAAGTTTTAGATTGTTTAATTAATCGTGTAATATTCATTTTGATTTATTATACTTGTAATTCACCTAATATTGATAAATTTAAGCCCTATATATATCTTATTTATAGTCAAAATATGCTAAATCTGGAAGAGAAAGAGAAGAGGAAAGGAGATGAGGAATCAAATCATTGCTGAAGCTGATGAGTGGAAACGCAAATTCTACGAGAAGAGGACTCAGACATGCGAGACTAACAAGGCTCATAACCGAGTCAGAGAGAAAGTACAATCATCCCTCTCTCTTTCCTCTATCTCCCTCTAACTATAGTGATACGTATGTGATTAGTATGGCAATTGAAGAATTAAAGCTAAGTGTACATGTGTTGTGTTTTGCAGATTTACCATGCACAGCAAGAGAAATTCCACAAGGAGGCTGATAACCAGTACTGGAAAGCAATCGCGGAGATGATACCCCGCGAAGTCCCCAATATCGAGAAGAGACGAGGAAGAAGAAAGACGACGAGAAGAAGCCCGCGGTGTTCGTGGTGCAGGGCCCGAAGCCCGGGAAGCCGACTGACATGGTGAGGATGCGCCAGATCCTCGCCAAGCTCAAAACAAACCCTCCCCTTCACATGCGGCCTCCGCCCCCGAAGGAGGAGGCCAAAGATGGGAAGTCGGAGGAGGCAAAGAAGAAGGAGGATGGAAATGAAAAGAAAGATGGTGCAGCAGGGGAAGCAAAATCGTCTGCTCCCCCTGCTGCTGCTGTCGCAACAGATGGCCCGCCTAAGATAGTCGAGCCATCTGATGCTCAAGGCAAGGAGAATGTGGAGAAGAAGTGATGTCAATTGATTCTTTGATTTTACGTTATAGATTATTTGATTTGTTTGTGTGATTTTAATATATGAATCTTGATGTTGTTACTAGTAATAAGAGCAGTCTCGTGAAAAACTTTAGTTTCTTAGAAGCGGTTGTAGTGAGCTCTACTATATATAAAAGCTTCTTCTGTTCTTTTTCTTTTCTTTTTTCTTTTTTCCTTTTAATTTTTCCTTCTCTTCATTTTCGGACACATTGTTTAAAGTTAAGTTCTTATGATGAGTTATTTGATTTATGCACTAATGCTTCGTTTGAATTCGGTTAAGTACTAACATTTGGTTAGAGTATTAACACTTCAAAGAATTGAAGGAGAACATATTATTTGGGGCATGCATCTTATTTTTCCTATAAATAAAAAATAAGTGAGACCAACTTTACTAATTAATTTTTAACTAGTAAACTTGAAATAGAATAAT
>CM038110.1:27475544-27530814 GCA_001642375.2 Mentha longifolia | reverse complement strand
ACTATGTTCAATTTAACAACAACATTTCATCAATTAAGAGATTAATTAAGGAAATTAAATTTAAACTATTATTTAATCAAGTACTAAATCATAAATTAATCATTTAAATATATATAATATGACAATTAAACATGTAATGATAGGTAAAATAAAATTCTCACCTCACTAATTGTTGAACACCTCTTTTGCAGTCTGTTTACAGCCAACCTTTTCTGGCTTCACTTCGATTCTAGAATAATTCACGTAATGAAGTTTAAAATGTTAATTATCATGTACTAAACCTTAATTTATTGAAGAATTGCAGCTTTCAAAATAAATTATTACCTCACTAATTCTTGAATGCCTCCTTTTGCGATCAATTTCCGACCAAACTATTCTTGCTTTAATTCTATTCCGAACGAACCTTTTCTCCTTCACTTATCTTACACACACTTTCAAAATAATTACATGCGAATTTTTTTTTTTCCCTCCGATGGATAATTGAAATTTTTACGTGTTTATGTAGTGTTTATGTATAGTATATATAGTGGAGATTGTTCAATAGCATAGGATACCTTCTTCGAATATTAATTCAAATACAGTTCCTACTTTAATAGAGAGCATGCATGACAATTTTTCATGCATGTGTCGAGTCGAGGGCCCGGACCTGAGTCCAGTACGGACGCATGCATGCATAGTAAATTCATATTAAAGTAAAAGCAAGGAAAAAATGATAATATCTTACCGACAAATAACATAAATGGACCCCAATTTTATATTTTTTTAAGAAAAGGGTCATTTTTAACATATCTATTAAAAAAGGGGTAGATTCAACATCTACAATTAAAAAAGGGGCAATTATAATTATTAAGACTAAAATAAGATGGATAGTTGATCACAAAGTTATATTATCACGTTTGGAGAGAGAAGGACACAGGGTATAGACATAGAGAGACAATGGCGGTTACATAGAGTGGAAAGAGAAAAATAATTAAATATATAATCCCACAATTTAAGGAAATTAATATTAAGATTACTTAACTACCCTTAAACTACCGAAAATAGTAGGCTTTAAAATAAAAAATCTCAACCGTCAATCTATTTAATCTAAGGGTGGAGATTGGTTCCTAGTTCTCAAGTTTAAAGAGAATTCTTATATGATCCAATCTCTCTCTCTCTCTCTATATATATATATATACTATTTATTAATTGAGAGTGTAACTGAAAAATTGATGATGAAATTGAAATTATCAACGGTCTTTAATGAACCTCGCGCGCCTAGCATTGTTAAGCTCGCGATCGAGTTGAAGCCGGGGAGCTACTCCAGCAGCTCGACTCGACTGTATACGAGTCGATTCCAAATAAACAGAGAGCATTTGCTATATGGGTTAATAATTAAAACTAGCCACTTTCATATTACAAACTCAAATTTTAGTCACGAAGATAAAAAAACACAAAAAATAGTCAATTTTTGTACTCATTGTCTTATTTACCCTTAATGAAATCAAGGTTAATAAAAATAAAAAAGAAACCTAACCAAAATAATTACTCACCCGCCGCTCCCTCCATTCCCATATTCCCACTTCTTCAAATTTCTCTCTCACCATTCTTCTTTTTTGTTCCTTCTTCACATCTAGTTTCAGAACAATGGGGAAAAAAAAAATCCGGCCATATACCATCATTGCGCCGCCACTGCTGCCATCTTCCTCCAACAACCAGTCTTTCTCTCTTTTCTTCCTCAATACACGAGCACATGTTCAACAATACATGAATTCATAGAATTCAAACTCGTGTATTTATCACCACTGCCACCATCTCTCTCTTCTCCCTTAGATCCGCCGCTGGTCGTTCCAAATCTGCTATCGCAGTGACTCAGATCCACGCCGCCACGCATCTCCTTCCCAGATTCCTGAGTTTATAATTCATGAATCTTGCTTCTGGCACTCATGTATTCGAGTCGCATGTTCGTAAAATTGATCGATCAACAGATTCCGGCAATGATTTGCAACAATTGTGGGTGAATTTGTCGTGAAATGACAATTTAGGGGTTCTGTTAGGCTTTTCTTTTCTTTTTCCATTTTTAGCCAAATACATGAATACATGAATTGAATACACGAATACACGAGTCAAATACACGAATACACAAGTCAAATACATGAATACAAGTCAAATACACGAATACACGAGTTAACTACACAAATACACGAGCCTCCATTCTTGTATTTGGAAAGGAAGGGTAATTCAGTAACCGTGGCTATTTTTTGTGTTTTTTTATTTTGATGGCTATTTTTTTGGTTTACAATATCAAAGTATTTATTTTAAGGGTTGTCATTGCTCTAATATGCATCCTTATCGTTCCTTTATTTAAAGAAAAGCAAATGAAGTTTGTAGAGCCAACCCACAGGCCACAACCCTTCTATGCATATATTTTGATTTTAGAAACTAGTGAAGATAAAGTTGAGAAGAAAGCCGTATGGCGCGAGCTTCTCAACCCATCTCCGGCTCTTCGAAGAATGCTAATTGCTGGTTTTGGAATTCAGTCTTTCCAATAGATCACTGGAATTGATGCTACGGTGTATTATAGTCTGAAGATCTTCCAAGCAGCCAAAATCGATGATAAGTCAAAGCTTCTAGCTGCAACAGTGGCCGTCGAGATTACAAAGACTGCTTTCATACTCATTGAGATTCTTTTAATTGATGAATGTATGTTTGTTTTGTGTGGGAGCGACGCTCTCGTTTCTTGGAGAAGGATTCGCTTCTATCGGACTTGCTGTTTTGTGTGTGTGCGGAAATGTCACTTTTTTCTTTGTCGGAATTGGGCCCGTTTGTTGGGTGCTGACATCGGAGATCTTCCCTCTACGGGTCCGGGCTCAGGCATCGTCTCTAGGGGCCGTCGGCAACCGGCTTTGCAGCGGCTTCGTCGCTATGTCATTCCTGTCGGTGGCTCATGCGATCACCTTTGGGGGGACGTTCTTCATGTTCTCGGTGATTTCGGCAGTTTCGGTAGCATTCGTGTATAGGTCCATAACGGAGACGAAGGGGAAGTCGCTCGTGGAGATCGAGCTTCTGTTCGAAGATCGGTATGAGGGCGAGGTTTAGCTTGCGGACGTCGAGCGTTTGGTTGTGAAAGAATGATCAAGAACGGTGTTTCCGACCATGAAAGATCAACGGCCGTCGATCGCAAGACAAAAAGAGATGTTGGTTTGTAGCAATTACAAGCAACAAGAATGCTCTAGGGAAGACTATTTGTATAGTTAGTTGATTCTTTTTGTGAACCGAGTGGAATAATCAAACTATATAATCACAAGCTCGAGTTTCACTCATACAAAACTCGACTTGGCTCATTTTATGTTATAACGGAATACGAATATTGAGCAATAAATTGAAATAGAAACGTAAAGAAGACACAGATTTTACGTGGTTCACCAATTGGCTACATCCACGGGTAGAAGAGAGAACGGATTTTATTCGGAGGCTAGGTTTTCAGACTCAGATTATAGCTCTTAAAGACCATATATATATTACTAAGAGAATACATCAGATTCAAGGCATATTAACAAATCTCCACCTTGACTTGAATCCTCCTTGTAGATGCATCATTACAATGCCAGATGAACAGACTCCTCCTTTCTGCCTCAGATTTGCCACATATTGGGCAACTAAAAGCTTGTACTTGTCATGGTAGTACCTTGCAGAATATACAAAGTACTACGTTTCAAGCCTGACCGGACCACCTTCGAATCTTGACAGACATACATAACTCCACCTTCATCTTTGAAACTGAAACCCTTGTATCAGATTCTTCATCATCCGTAGAACATGTCTGACTTCATTCAAGGTGCAGAATACCCCATCATGAGTCTTTATCCTGATCGAGCCAATTCCAACAACATTAGAAACAACATTGTCGGCCATGGAAACGTTGCCTCCATCTATCTGCTTGTAAGTTGAGAAATATTCCCTGCTAGGACAGAGATGGTATGATGCCCCGGAATCTAGAACCTACACATCATTATGATGTGTCTGTTCATCTGCAACCAAGACTAGATCTTCTTTAGAATTCGTATCAGTTTCTACCACAGCTGTAGATTTGCCGGCACCTTCTTTCTTCTCACGCTGCTTCTTCTTTTTTGGACAGTCATTCTTCCAGTGACCCGGTTTTTTACAATAATTGCAGATGTCTTCAAGTTTGGGACCTTTTGAACCTTTATAGTTCGACTTCTTTTGTCCTTTATCCGTAACATACAGCCCCGATGTCTGATTTTATGTGGCAGAGTCAGTTGCCTGATGATGATCTTCTCTACTGTGAAGAGCAGATCGAACTTCTTCCAGAGACAAATTATCTTTCCCAATAATAAAAGATTCAATAAAATTCTCATACGACTCAGGCAAAGATACTAACAGAATTAAAAGCAGCATCCTCATCTTCTACTTTAACATCAATATTACGCAAATCTAGCAAAATTTTATTTAATTTGTCTTGATGGTCTCGAAGGGGTATACCTTTCTGCACGCGTAATCGAAACAGACGTTGCTTCAGAAGCAACTTACTCGTTAGAGTCTTTGTCATGTAAAGACTCTCTAACTTCAACCAGAGACCAGAAGCAGTATCCTGATCAGCAACCTCGATGATAACATCATCAGCTAGACAAAGCAGTAATGTCGAGTGCACATTTTCTTCTAAGTTGTTCCACTCTTCATCGTTGTCATCTTTCTTTTTCGATTTTCCAGATAACGGCTGTCACGCCCCAATTGCGAGGGAAGGTGCACGCGCCAAGGGTGTGACTAGGGGTTGGAATAAAGAAGAGGGGATAGAAAGGGAATTCAATTTATTTCAATCATCAATTGATACTTCCCGAAAAATGGGGCAGAATCTCTTTTGCAAAGGGAATAAGCCAGAATAAATACAACGGCAATATACCCAACATAAGAATATATCATTATACTAGGATCACATAGGATTCGATGGCTCAACGAATCAACATAAGTCCATCATTTCAATACATAAAATCGAGTTCAAGATCTCGAGAATAGAGTTCAGAGTGCGTATCTCTAGTTCAAGATAAGAAATATATTTAGCGGAAGCTTAACAAAAAGAGATATCCTAGCCTCAACTCCACACCATCACCACCGCAGCATCAACCTAAAAACATTTTGAAATATTTGGGTTGAGTACAATTGTACTTAGTGGGCTACGCATTTTATCAATAATTTATGAAGACTGACAGTTCTTAAAGCATATCATGAAGCAATAGCAGATTACGAAACCTTAGCGACATAAAACCATAGCAGTTTATGAAACCATAGTCATAAAACATAACAATGCAATAAGTCTACCTTCAACAGTTTTATCTTATCCACACTTCAGGTTGTAACCATATGAATCCATTTAGTATCCAGACTCTAGGCCATAACCTTGAGAGTCTATTTAGCATATATCCGAACTCTGGGATCGTAATCCAATGAGTCCATTTAGTATCCAGACCCTAGGTCGTAACCTTGAGAGTCTATTTAGCATATATCCGAACTCTGAGATCGTAATCCAAGGATTCCATTTAGTATCCAGACTCTAGGTCATAACCTTGAGAGTCTATTTAGCATATATCCGAACTCTGGGATCGTAATCCAAGGAGTCCATTTAGTATCCAGAGTCTAGGTCGTAACCTTGAAAGTCTATTTAGCATATATCCAAACTCTGCGATCGTAATCCAAGGAGTCTATTTAGTATCCAGACTCTAGGTCGTAACCTTGAGAGTCTATTTAGCATGTACACAAAATTATACTAATTTATCACATAGCAATAAACGTATATATTGAGCTTTGACCATTTTATGGATAAATAATTTACTTCTAAGCAACATAGCATTATGTAACTCGTATACTTTTGAAAGTAAAGCCCACCTCTTGTAGTTTAGTAAATTGGCCGGTCTTGATAGGCAACGTCTAAATCAATGTCCTCGTCGAACCGCGCCTATTCATAACGATATAATAAGAATTCTAAAATTCTTAGAATCAATCTAAGGGAAATAAAATCGCTTCGATATTTCCTTATTAGCAAATCTGTTAAGGGATAACAGATTAATTATTAGAAATTATCTAAATCTATTCATTAGTAGAATAACCATTTTCTTATTTATAGAGGAGTCCAATTAAATAATTAATTGGGTTTAAATATTGTTGAATAATTAATTTGAAATTAAGATAAATTCCGGAACACATTTTTTAGCTAATTAAAGCTTGATAATTAATTAAATCTTACATTTTTAATGTCTTAATCCATTTTAATTAAAAGTATTTAATTGAATCCAGTATGAAGCCCAAATTGTTGACCCATCAGAAGCTACTCTCGGCCCACCTGCAGAAGCCCATTTTCAATTTTGTATTGAGGCCCATCCAAAATTAATTCAGGCCCACTCATAGTTCAAACCCAGCCCACAAGAGAAGATCCATTCTGAAACGGGTAATTCTAAATACAGCCCCCATTTTACTCCTCACAGCCACCATATTTAACTATAAGTAAATAAATTATTTAAGAGATTTATTTTGACTATTCTGCCCTTTTCGGCTTCCATAGCCCCCCACTCTTCCCACCGCAGCCCCCCATGCCAAGATTGTTGTTTTGATTCTTTTCCAAAACACGTGTGTTGCTAGAATATTTAGAATTACTTGAGATCCTTAAAAACTACTGGAGTACTAGAAAATTCACGTCCAAACCATAGTCCCTTATCTCCCCCAAATATAGTATCGGCAGTCTGTCTTCCTAAATCAAAAGATGAAGATAGAAAAAATAGGAAAAGCTCCAGCATCCAGCACTGGGGGCTATCAAAAGACGTGTTCTTCTTCTTTTGAATCTATTTGAGTTATAACTTACAAGTATGAATTCTCCATAGCTTTTTTTTTTTTTTTTTCAAATACAAGTTCGGGAAATAATTTCCATCATAATTCATCATCTCAAAAGAAACATACCCCACCCACCACATTCCGGCACCTCGATCCCACCCTCTCCCCAAAGCAAAACGCAATCAGAGGCGGCAACGCCGTCGTGATGAGAAGCGTGTTGTGGGGACTGATCCCGTCTCTGATGGTCAGATTTCCTCCTCTCGTTCCCCCTCCCCAGTCAGACCTCTCGATTGCCAAAATCGATTCGAGGCTCTTGCCTCGGCCGGTGTGGATGATTCTGTTCATGA
Organism: Mentha longifolia; assembly: GCA_001642375.2. Lineage (NCBI taxonomy): Eukaryota > Viridiplantae > Streptophyta > Magnoliopsida > Lamiales > Lamiaceae > Mentha > Mentha longifolia. The sequence continues at coordinate 27,523,648 of CM038110.1, read as the reverse complement.
TGATCAGTGTGATGAGACCCAAACCATCGACTCCGATGATTCTTTTTGGCGTGATGAGCTCGAGGAAGGCGAGATTGGTCTTCATCTTACTACGATAGAGGGAGTTGCCTCCCTCTCCCCTACCTCTGATGATGAGTGCGAACTTCTTGGTTTGGAATGTCCGAGGGATCAACAGTCAGTCTACCCTCAGACGGCTCCATTCTTTAGTGCTCGCACACCAGTTGTCCTTTGTTGCCATCTCTGAACCCATGCAACATAATCCTGACTTTGGAAAAATCTGTCGCAAAATCGGCCTCCCCAAGGGAGTAGCGAACTGCAACAACAAAATATAGTTCTTCTGCGAGGCTCGCTTTCAGATCGACATCATCCGGGATACCTCTCAGCTTCTTCATCTGAGGATCTCCGATAGTTCGTTGTTAGCTAAGCTTCTTCTTCTTACCGTTGTGTATGCTTCGTGTAATCGCTCTCGGAGATTCGAGCTCTGGGACGATTTGAGGGATATCAGCCTTTCTTCCTTTGAGCTGCCCTGGATCGTGGGAGGTGATTTCAACACCCTCCTTCACTACCACGACCGGGAGGGAAGCTCCTCTGATCGCCATAATGAGATGATGAATTTTGCCGATGCCATTGCGGACTGCCGCCTCCTAGATGCGGGCTTTGATGGGCCTAGATTCACCTGGGAGCGAACTGGCCTCCGTGAACGTCTCGACCGGATCCTCCTCAGCGAATCCTGGTCGTCTGCCTTTGCTGTCACTAGGATCACCCACCTTCCGAGAACTAGGGATTCTGATCATGGCCCCCTCCTCATTCGGTGCTCTTTCACCTCCGAAATTCCCAAATCCTCTTTCCGCTTTCAGAACATGTGGGTTAGGCACCACACCTTCCTCGAGGGTGTGTCTCAGGTCTGGGCTTCTCCCACGGGTTTCTCCGGCATGCTGAACCTCCAGTTCAAGCTTGCTAGGGTAAAGAGGCACCTCAAAAACTGGAACTGGAATGTTTTTGGACACATCTCAGAGCGTGTCAAGGCTACTGAAGAGGCTCTCTCTGCTCTTCAAGAGGCTTTTGACACCGTCCCGTCCCCTGAAAATAGAGTGGCATTCATGAAAGCTTCGGCTGAATACTCTCTTCGCGCCAACATGGAAGAAGACTTCTGGAAACAGAAAGCTGCTCTTTGATGGGTCACTGAGGGTGAACGAAACACCACGTTCTTTCAGGGATGGGTAAAACAAAAGAGATGCAAATCGAGGATTCACTCGATTTCTGAGGGTGAGGAGACTCTCTCATCTGAGACCCAAATCCGTGACTCTGTTGTCTCCTTTTTCCGTTGTCTTCTCTCTTCTGACCCCGGTGAGCTTGAGGAACCCGACACTAGCCTTTTCCTACCATTCCTGATCCCGACGCGAATGAGGCGCTTTGTCAGAGACCCACACCTCTCGAGATCAAAGATGCCGTGTTTGGGATCTCCAAAGACAGCGTGTCAGGGCCTAATGGATTTACCTCCCTATTCTTTCAGGCCTGTTGGGATACTGTCAGGCAGGATGTGGAACGTGTTGTGTGGGACTTCTTTGATGGTAACCCGATGCCCAGAAGTTTCACCGCCACCACCATCATTCTCCTTCCTAAATGTGAAGCCCCTAACTCTTGGACTGATTTCCGCCCCATTAGCCTCTGCAATGTCACTAACAAAATCATCTCCAAGATCATCACTTCTCGCCTTGCCCCCATTCTACCGCTCCTGATTGCACCTAATCAGAGCGGCTTTGTCAAAGGTCGCCTCATAAGCGACAATATTTTGCTCGCTCAGGAGATGATAAGAGATCTCTCTCTCTCTCACCCCAGTCCTAATGTTGCCATCAAGCTTGACATGACCAAGGCATACGACAGAGTTCAATGGCCTTTCCTCTATCTCGCTCTCCGGCGCATGGGTTTCTCTGAGCGGTGGATCAGCATGATCAGACGGTGCACTAAGCATTGCTGGTTCTCGGTTCTGATCAATGGTTCGCCTGCCGGTTTCTTCCCATCTTCTCGTGGCCTGCGCCAGGGGGACCCCCTTTCTCCGTCCCTCTTCGTGCTTGCCGCTGATTACCTTTCCAGAGCTCTAAACTCTCTCATGACCCCGCAGAGACAGCTGCGCTTTAGCACGAGCAGGACTCGCCTTCCCCTCACTCATCTGGCTTATGCCGATGATATTCTCATCTTCACCCAATCTCACCCTGACACTCTCGCGAGTATCATGTCTCTTCTCCGCCACTATGAGGCTGCCTCGGGTCAATCCATCAATCTTCGAAAGAGCAACTTCTTCATTGCTCCCAAACATGAAGAAGTGTGGAGGGAACAGATTCACCTCTCTACGGGCTTCCAGCAGGGCGTCCTTCCCTTCTTCTATCTGGGGATCCCCCTTCACAGGGGAAAAATGAAGACTGACCTCTTCCTTGACCTCAGACAGAGAATGAGTGTGCGTGTTCATAGCTGGTCTCACCGACATCTCAATTTCGGTGGCAGACTAGCTCTTGTCAAGAGCACGCTCACCACGATCCCCTTGCACTATCTTCAGGTTATGGAACCCACGAAGAAAGCCCTTCGCATGCTCGAGCAGGTCATGGCCCGGTTCCTCTGGAACTCGACTGAGACATCTTGGAAGGCCCACTGGATTGCTTGGAAAAAGATCTATCACCCGGTCGATGAAGGTGGGCTTGGGCTTCGCCGTCTTGGCGACTTAGTCTTGGCTTTTGGCTTCAAGTTGTGGTGGCGGTTTCGGGCTCAGGATTCTCTTTGGGCCCAGTTCATTTCTTCCAAGTATGGTCACCCTCATTTTCCTGGCCTTGGGCCTCTCCAGTCCTATCATGGTCCTACCTGGAGACGCCTCTGTAGAGAGGGCGCTATTGCCCAGCAACATATTCGTTGGATCTTGGGGTCTGGGCGGGTCAGTTTTTGGCATGATATCTGGTTTGGGGATGCCCCTTTGTCTGATATGTGTCATGATATACATCTAGCTAACGTGCCTGTGTATCATTTTCACCATCATCATTCTTGGCATGTTCATGCATTGCATGCATACATTCATGATTTTCATATTGTCGATGAGCTTGTTGATTCCTTGAGCCAGACGCCGGTCTTGTGGGGAGAGCGGGACATCATGCGGTGGAATTTGACCCCCCATGGTGAGTTTTCATTATCTTCTACTTGGGAGGAGGTTAGGCAGAGGTCCCCTCGCCAGCCCCTCCTCCGTGCTTTATGGAATGACTGTCTCACCCTAAACATCTCTTTCTTTTTGTGGCTCCTTTTACACCATCGTATCCCGGTTGATACCTTGGTCCAGTCAGGGGGTACTCGTATCGCTTCCATGTGTCCTTGTTGTCCTCAGTCTCCTCACGTTGAGTCTTTCTCTCACCTCTTTCTTTTGGGGGATATTGTGAGGGAAGTTTGGATGAACTTTGCACACTGGTTCACTTCACACCACCACCCACCACAGATATCGCACATGCACTCTCCTTTTGGAGAAATCGCGCACCACACACCTCATACACTGCACGACCACACATCACTTTTCTGGTCCCTTGCCTGATATTATGGTTTATTTGGACGGAAAGGAACAACCATAAGCACCGTGGAGTTCCTTTCCTTGCTTCTCACATTATTTCGCAGGTGATCCAGAATCTCCGGCTCTTGGTTATAGCCAAGAAGCTCGCCCCCTCACAGTGGAGCGACTGCTCTCCGCAGGTCGACTTCATGCCATATTCTGCCCCTGTGAGGCGGCCTCTCTGGTCGACGCCGGTTCTCTGGCGCCCGTCACCAGCCCTCTGGGTGAAGCTGAGCACAGATGGTTCTTTTGACAGAGGGCAGATGAGAGCTGCCGGTGGAGGTTTGGTTCGTGACCACCGTGCTTCGCTCCTGTCTGCTTTCAGCCTACCTCTCCAGGCAGCCTCGAGCTTCGATGCTGAGCTCCAGGCGGTCTACCACGGCCTTCTCATCGCCTCCCACCATTCTTCGTACGTGTGGATCGAGCTCGACGCTGCTGCTGTCGTGGCCCTGCTCTCCTCTGATCGCCATGGATCTGGGCTCACCCGTATCACCATCACCCGGATCCGTCTCCTGATCAGAGAGTTACAGGTTAGGATCTCTCACATTCATCGGGAGGGCAATCGCCCGGCCGATTACATGGCACGCCTGGGTCACCGGCTTCAGACGATGACCACCTTTGACGCCAGCTCAGCCCCGAGGCCTTTTTTGTCTCTAGTTAGGATGGACCAGCTTGGTTATCCTAATTTCAGGTTGCACAGTGCATATTTTTTGTCGAGCTCCATTCTTTATCCCATTAGCTCGTTTGTATATATGCCCCCTTGAGTGGGCTTTTTGTCTTAGGTGATCGACTTGTACTTTTGGAGGATGAGCACTTTTGGTTCATCCTCACCACAAACTATGTTTTTCTCCCGTTAGGGGTTGATTTGATATATAAATATTTGTGAAAAAAAAAAAAAAAAAAAAAACATCATTTACTCAATCGAGCTCCGTATCAGAAAACTAATTGCCAGTACGGCCCAAGTCGCCGCTACCGCCGCCGTCGGCACCGGCTGACCGTATCTCTACCCAATTCTTCATCTTCTCTTGCTTTTGGAGCTGGGCGTTGTTGTCCTGCTCCACAATCGCATTTACAACCACTGCTCTGATCACCATCATCAACAAATAATTTCTTGCGTTTCTGGATTGCCCATTCTAGCGCATCAGTCACGTCGCCGTCGGCATTCAGTTTCCTCCATGGGTTGAATTGAGGGGTTTTTGAAAAGAAAAAAAAAAATCGAAGCAACTATCTGGGCGTGGCTGCTTGGGGGCTGCGATGGAAGGTGTTAAACGGTGGAGGGGGTGGGGGCTATGGAAGCCAAAAAGGACAGAAAAGTCAGTAAAAAATTCTTAAATAATTTATTTATTTATAATTAACTATGGGGGCTGTGAGAAGTAAAATAGGGGTCCTTCTGAAACTCATTTTCCCGAGTCCCTCTTCATCATCACACGCACACACCTCTCTCTCAATCTCTCTTTCCTCTTCCCTGTCTTCCTTCTTCTTCGCAGAATCTCCGGCACAATTGCCAGCGACCGCCACCTCTCCGACACCGCCGTTTGGGCATCGTCTTCTCTCCCTCGGTGCTCTCTCTCCTTTTCCTCTCACTCGACTCCTCTTCTCGCCCCCGAAACCCCCAATTCTCCTGTCCTAACCCTCAAATCGATTCCCCTCATTTCCCTTCACCGGTCGTCATTCCTGCAACCCACGGCCGCCACTGCTTGTCCTTCGGATGACCTGCTCCCTTGTGTCGCGACGCTGCCTGATGAACACGGCTAACGCCACCGCCACGCTGCCTCGAGTTCGTGACAGCGCCGCAGCGCTCGTGTCGCCGCCGCTGTTCCGCAGCCGGTTTCTTTTCTCCGTCGTCGCCATGGCTGGAGTTCAGCGCCGCCGCCGTGCTCGTCTCCATTGCCCAGAGACGCCGTCGACTTCCCTCTCTTCTCCAGATTTCCTGTCGAAGGAACGCCACCGCCGCCATCTCTCCTCCTCTATCATAGGCGAAAACTTCGCCGTCGTTGCTTCAGAAGATCACCACCGCCGCTGTCGAGCTGTTCTCTGCTCGTGACGCCGGCCGTGCCGGCAACGCAGCGCTTCCATCGCCATCGAGTCTTCAGCGAGAAGCTCGCTGCCTTTGCTGCAGCGCCACCGTCGAAGCTCGCCCGATGCTGCGCCTCTGTTCGTCCCGACGCCGGTGCTACTCTTCGATTAGCGCTGCCACCTAACACCGCCGTTGATGCCAACAGCCGCCACAAGGCAGAGCCCCTCCTTCCTAGTAACTCTTCTTCAATCTTTACTTCATTCTTAGTTCATAGATTTTAAGTATACTTGCTCTACGATTTTCGCTTATGGTTTTAAGTTCCAGAATGCTAGTCTTCCTTGATTCTTATTGAATTCTTAGGCTAGAAGTTGAGGTGTTTGTTCCAGCATGCCTATTACTACAGCTGCTGCTTTAGGAAAATTGTTTACTTGGTTCTGTTAAGCTTGTTTTCTCACTAGTGTGGTAGCTTCGAAAAGAGTTAGGATATACATATGTACATATACATACATATGTATATATATATATATACATATGTACATGCTTCACTTGCTACTATTATGGCCTCATTAGGATTTCAGAATTATGCTTGTCTTCTCTACATTCCAATTTAAATTTCTTCTTTTATGTTATTAACAGAAAAGTTAGTAAGCTTGAATTGCATTAGCTTAGGATTTCAAGTTATGGAGTTAGCAAGCTCATGTTCTTGTTTCAGTTACATACTTAAAGTTTTCTAGCTTAACAAAGAAGAAGGGCTGAAAATGCTTACTGTTAGCTTGGTTTTGGTGGGGGATTTCTGAATTCAAAAGTATGAAAGGAAGAAACGAGCTCCAAGGTTCCTCCTTCTATTGCTTTCTACTTCTGCACTTTTCTGCTCCAGCTTCAGTTCCCTTTCTTTCCTTACAAGCTCTGCCTCTTATTCTTTGATGATGAAATGTGTTTTTGGTTTGTGCAGAGACAATGAAGTATTGAATATGTGATATAGGGGAGGTTGATGAGAGAGAAGATGAGATGTGTTGAAAAAAGAGGTGAAGGAACCATGCTTCCAACTATTCAGCATGGTGAATTCCAAAAATTAAGGAATGATGGTTGAATTTGTACACTTCTTAGATTTGGTGTAATCTTCTATTGAACAAAGTGTAGTAGTGGTCAATTGATTTTATTGTATAGTAGAGTAGGTATTGATTTTGTTGAGATTATGTATTATTATTTATTATTTTATTCCTTAAGAAATTTGCTTGTTGAATAATATTTGTTAGAGTAGGCTTGGCCCAATTTCTTTTATAAGAGTTGATATCATGTTCTTGGCCCATTAATACTTAGAGAATTTTTTTTATAATTCGTTAATTAATCCATTTAGAAATATTATACGGGAATATAATATTGAATTCGGTTTGTTAGTTCTCAATAAAAATTATGAGATATAAATATAGATTCATATCTATGTCTAAATTGTAAAATAAAATGCAATTTCATACAAGTAGAACAATAACCCTTCTATTATCATAATTCGAAACAAGTTACATAAAGTTTCAAATTTTTATGCATTTTCTATTTATTAAAAAGTCGGGTATTACAATGGCGCCTACAACCTTTGTTGCTACAGTAACGATCGCAGCTTGATCTGCCATAAGCCAAAATTATTTTCTCCCAGTGAATTTGTCAATCGTTATGTTGAAAGTAGACATCTTATTGACTCAAAAAAATCCTAACAGCATGGAAAAATTCAGAACCATGATCGAATCGACCTGGCTCTAGATACCAGTTTGTTATAACGAATAGAGTAATCGAAAACAAACAGAAACCTAAAGAGATACAGATTTACGTGGTTCACCAATTGACTACATCCACGGGCAAAAGAGAGAACATATTTTATTCGGAGGCTAGGTTTTCAGATTCAGATTACAGACACAGCTCTCAAAGACCATATATATAGTACAAGAGAATACATCAGATTCAAGGCATATTAACATTTTAGATACTTGTTAATACTATCAAAGAAAAAAAAATTATTAATTGAGAGTGTAACTGAAAAATTGATGATGAATTGAAATTATCAACGTCTCTAATGAACCTCACGCGCCTAGCATTGTTAAGCTCGCGATCGAGTTGCAGCCGGATAGCTACTCTAGCTGCTCGACTCGACTATATAAGAGCTTTTGTCGAGTTGATCCCAAATATACAGAGAGCATTTTCTCTATTACGCATCCTTAGAGCATCTCCGAAAAACGCTTCCAGCCCAAGGGCTCTTTCCTCGGGTTATCTCCATTTTAATATATTATTTTTAATTTATTTTTTTATTTGATTTTTGATTTATTTTTTTACTTCGATTTTCGCTTCGATTTTATTTATTTATTTAATTCTCTATTTTCAATTAAAAAAATAACACAAATTTTAGAATTTTTTTATTTAATTAAAATAAACATAATTCAAACAAACAAAGTATAATTTAATTTCAAATATTTAAAAATATGCAATAATGCACTAATTGTTGCCTCAACGGGCCCACATCTCTTCGATCAAATCGTTGTAAAGATCGCCTTGTTTGGTCTTATCGCTTAACGACGTGTTGCGCTCCTTGTACGCCCGAAACGAACCAAGGGCTCCTCGATTCATTCAAGCATTTGCAGAAGTAGAAGCCTCATCTTCAGGAGGGGCCCAATTTGTCACGTTCGCCCCTTCATCCTCGATTATCATGTTATGCAAGATAATACGAGCATACATAATATCTTGTATACTATCACGTTACCAAAGTCGTGAAGGGCCACTGACCATTCCCCAACGAATTTGTAAAATGCCAAAAGCTCGTTCGATATCTTTGCGCGCCGACTCCTGCTCCTGTGTCGGTGAGGTAGTAGCCCATGTTATATTGATGTCTGTTGGCAGTGAAAAGAACCGGTGGCGCTATTTCGTTGATGACGTCGCTGAACACCGGCAATTGATTCAGAACGTTGATATCTTTGAGTGATCCGGCAACCCCGAAGAACGTGTGTCATATCCACAGATCGTGAGATGCAACAGCCTCTAGGATCACCGTAAGGTGGCCTTTATCCCCATACGTGTACTGGGCCCTCCACCCCACCGGACAGTTCTTCCATGCCCAATGAATGCAGTCGATGGAACCAAGCATCTCTGGAAACTCGTGGCATGTCTCGTGCATTGCCAAAATTCGTGCACAATCGGCTCTGTCTGGCTTCCTCAAATAATGACCACCGAAAATACTTCGAATTGCCTGAGCAAAGCGCATCAAATAATCTATAGCGGTGGTCTCTCCTACATTCACAAGTACTCGTCGTATTGGTCACCGGCGCCTCCGTATGCGAGTTGATGCAGAGAGGCGGTGCACTTCTGAAAATACTTATCAAGACTCTCCAACACCTGCACGATACGCAAAAACAAATGCTTTGACATCTGAAAATATCGTCGGAATAAAGCATCGGGGTAAGTGGGCCTTTTTAGCGAACTAGTCGTTGAACAATTGCGTTGCTCTTGTGACTCGATCTCGATCAATCATTTGCCTAGACGGATATCTTCGACATTTTGTCGGCTCCTTGGCTTTTTCCTTCTTCTTCTTTGCTTATTTATGTTTCCGCCAAAGTTCGGCGCTGCTCTGTATGTGTTGGTACATCGCTTTGAGCTCTCCGGAGGAGGAGGAGGAATCGGATGAGGGATCGGAAGAGCTTGACATATTGAAAGTTATAAAAAAAAAAATTGGGAGTACAAATGTAGAAATTGATGGATGATTTGAGGTAGATTTGAGTGAGATTTGTGTGGAAATTGTATGGGTGAAGATATGAATTTATAGGGAAAATTAGGAATATGCCGTTTGGGTGCAAAAATCAAATTATGATTTTTTTTTATTTTATTTTTTTCAAAAAATGCAACAAAAAAAAAAAAAAAACAAATAAATAGAGAGCTGACGTCGTAATGACGCATCGCAGGGGCTCGAGCCGGGCTCGCCGTCGCGCGGAGGGCTCGCAATCCGGGCTCGCAGACGGGCGTGAGCCCTCCTCTGTTGCACTAGAGATGCTCTTATCGTTCCTTTATTTAAAGAAAATAAATGAAAGTTTGTAGAGCCAACCCACAACTTTTTGTGCATATATTTTGATTCTAACAAAACTTATCATATTTAGACACAAACTAAGCTTATCTTTGATTTTAATTAATAAAATGTACTCCCACTGTCCATGATCTGTTGGCAAAATTTCCTTTTTGAGACATCCACCATTTGTTGTCATTTTATATTTTGGGACATATGCCTCATAATCACTTTATCACTCTATTTTTTAACAATATAATATTTTAATACTATTAAAAATATTAGACGAGCCCACAATTATTTCACTTTAATTTAACACTCCCTCCGTCTGGCGGCAATTGTCCACAAGTATTATTTTATGCCTCACATATATTCTCTCTTATGGACAATTGTTACGGGACGGATTAATCACATATCATCAAAACATATTAAACTTCGTGTCCAAATTTTTTGCCAATAATTCATGAACAGTGTAGTATTTTTGTTACAAATAGTAACACAAAATACTCATGTGTAGTTGGAGTGCTCATGAATAAAAAAAACCACCCAAAGTTACTGTTAAAATATAAAATTAAAAATTAGAAAAAAGAAAAAGAAAAATAAAATAAAATAAAAATAAAAATAAAAATAAAAATAAAAAGAAGGAGAGAAAGGTCAATATAATGTTACGAATTTGATATTTTACGCTGTTCATTTCTACACGAGACCTCTATATCTCGTAATGGTGTGCGGTGGAGAATGGAGATGGGTTGAAATAAATGAGTCGACAGAGTGTACTTTTTCGTTTAGATTAATAATGATTACTTAACTAAACGAGTAACAATCCTCACATTGTCACCTTGTTGACAAGCTTGTCGAGTGATTTAACTTGGAAAATATAAAATTATCAACTAGATACATCTAATATATATATATATTATAAACTAGTAATGAATGTATCTAGCTTTAGATATACTTAACTTTATTTGTTGCAAAACTATGGCGAACTTAAGTATATATATCATATATTATCGTGCATAATATATATAGAGATGATATCATTTGAAAACTTATTTTTTTCTCCAAAAATTATACTCCTTCCACCCCCATCGAATTCGACCGGTTTCATCATTTAAAAAAACGCATCAAACTCGACATGCCGGAAGGAGTATACTTTTATACATTTAATAATGCATACAGATGCTCATGATTATGTATTTTTATAGTAATGCATCCATTCACAATTTATAGAGGACCATTTCCTTTATCTTTATGGATGGTTGACTTCAGAATAATCTACTCTAACAAGTGAAACCAGTGGCAGAGCCACACTATGACTTGGTGGGGCAATTGCCCCTCAAAAAAAAAATTGTTACCTATATTGTGTATAAACTTACAAAAATTAATTAAAAATTAACAAAGTTTATGCATAAATTTATAATATATTTTATCTGTATCCCACCAAAAATTACAGAAAGTAAAAATATACATGAACATAAGTATTTTGCCCCTCGTATACTCGAGGGCCTAGCTCCGTGCCATTGAATGAAACCAAAAGAATCATTTTAACACATCATCTACGAAGTATTAAACTTCATGCCCAAACTACCAGCCCAAACTTCCGACTCAATAGAGGTTGGAGGAAAGATATTATATGACATTTTCGTCATTATACCTTTTGTGACTACCACATACATCTTATCTAACTCCCATCTTATCCCTCTACCTAACAATAAACGACACTACATGTTTTAAAATTCGAAAAGTATTGTTTCATACAACCACTACTAAACACCCCTAAATGATTTAAAACTCAAGGGTGTTAACAATAAACGTCACTAAATGTTTTATAACTCGAAAGTATTGTTTCCAACCACTACTAAACACCACCCCTACATAATTTAAAACTCAAACGTGCTCTCTGACCGTTTTCTCTATTTTTCTAGATTTTTTTTTTATTTTTTTTCAAGCTGAAGGGAAAATTTTCCTTGATTAGTCCTGTTTCCTCATTTTTTGATCCCAAACTTGATAACATTTTCCCACTTTTTTCCGCCGCTTGCTTATGATAAAACAAAAGGAGACCATTATTAGGATAAAAAGATTTATCATTCGTTTATCCCTCCATTTCTTTTCCTTTTTCCATAAAAAAGAACAACAACTACTTTTGGCGGCTTTAGTTAGAACGAAATTTCTATGTAGTATTCATTTCCATTACTCGTGTCTCGTATTAGTATCGTGGAATTCCGCATCATCAAGTTTTCTGGTAAAGTTGATCGCTATCTGCATATCGCAAAAATCAAGATTACTATTCTTTAATCAAAGCCCACCTAAATCTTACCATAACTTTCTTTGATCGAAGAACTATTGAAAACAAAAAATCTTGAAAATCTCTACTTGTCGATTCTCAGGTGGAAAAGAAATGCCTAGCTTCTTCTTAGCCCTTGGCTTTTATGGAATTCTCTGCTCATCATCCTTTTCTGCTGGAGAAGATACACTTTCAACGAACGGAACGTTATCAGAAAGCCAGACTCTGATCTCACAAAACCAAGATTTCGAGCTTGGCTTCTTCTCCCCCACCCCGTCCAAGAGCCGGTTCTTGGGAATTTGGTACAAGAAAACACCAGACGTCGTAGTCTGGGTTGCAAATCGAGACAATCCCATCAAAGATTCTCAAGGAGTGGTCTTAAAAGTAGCACGGAATCAAGCATCTGTCATAAGCGGAGACGGGAGCATAGTCTGGCATTCAAATTCATCAACTGTGGCATCGAATCCAGTCTTGAAGCTCTTGGACACTGGGAATTTGGTTCTTACAGACACTGATAGGGAACCTTATTCTTACATATGGCAGAGTTTCGATTACCTGATCGATACGAGGTTGCCAGGAATGCTCATGGTGCATAGCCCCGATCCAAGAGCAGATAAGTATCTGACGTCGTGGAAAAGCTTGAGAAATCCTGCTCGAGGAGATTTCAACTACGAGATAGAGAACAAAGGCTTAGCTCAAATGATGATTACGAGGAAGAATGTGAAAATTTACCGCAGTGGGATGTGGAACGGGATTTACGTCAACGTCCCGACTTTCTATAACACCGTTTACAAGGGTCACATGGTAATACGCAATAATGTAACAACTTTCACAGATCCTTACAACAGCTCAATCCTTACAAGGCTAGTGCTTGGCGAATCTGGAAAGCTGTATCGTTACACAATGGACCGCGACAAAGAGAAGTGGAATCTCGTTTACACAATCCCAAAAGATCCTTGCGACGACTATGCAAAGTGCGGTCCTAATGGAATCTGCAGAATTGAGAGAGTGCCGATCTGTGGGTGTTTGGACGGCTTTACCCCAAAGTTTCAGAAGAATTGGGACTTTCAAGACTGGTCCGATGGGTGCAATAGAGTTAAGCCATTGAGTTGCATGAATGGAGATGGTTTTCTTGAGGTCAAAGGGGTGAAATACCCGGATATGGTTAGATTTTGGCTGAATAAGACCATGAGCATAAGTGACTGTAGAGATGAATGCTCGAGAAACTGTAACTGCACGTCGTTTGCACAGCCGTACATAAATAACGGAGGCAGAGGCTGTTTGATTTGGTTTGGGGATCTTATAGATACTCGAGTTCTTCCAGGAGCGGACAAGAATCAAAATATCTACATTCGGTTACCGATTTCAGAACTTGGTAAAACTACTTTGCCTCGATCGTTTAAGAATGTGTCCAAAGAGTAGACTCATTTTTTTTTATTTATTTTTTTCCATTTCATTTCTATCCCCTACAGAATCTATCCTTAGTTCAGACAAGAGGAAAAAGAGGGTTGCAAAGTTAATAGCAATATCAGTTCCTACAGGAATTCTGCTAACCATCTTAACCTGTGGCGCTACAGTTCTAATGGCAAGACGAAAGAGACAAGGTACGAGCATAACATCTACAGCATCATTCTTTAAAGCTTAGTAGTCCAAATATTTTGTGAGAAGACGCTGCACTATCTTTTGTTCAATAACTGCAGAAAGAAAAAACGAGGATTTAGAGTTACCGCTATTCAGTTTCGCGACAATTAGTGCTGCAACAGACAACTTTTCCGAGGAAAGGATAATTGGAGAAGGAGGTTTCGGCCCTGTGTACAAGGTAATTTCATGCTATATGCGCATTTATATATAAACTAGCAGATATTACGTGCAACGCATTTATATATAAACTAGCAGATATTACGTGCGTTGCACGTAGATACGTTTTTTTTATTAATTTTGAAAATATAAAATATAATTTTTCTTATATTTCACTATTTATATCTTACTTATTATTTATTTATTTTGATCCGGCATTCTTATTATTTATTATTGTGGGTTTTATGATATAGCATGTGAGAAACAATATTCTTGATGAGATGAATAATGTTCTTAGAAAATTGAGTAGATATAATAAGAGCGGGGACATAGAATTGTAATAGAATTGTAGTTGAAGTAGAAATTTATATAAAATTAATTCAATAATGAAGTTACATTCATAGTTACTTTGTTATCCTTAAAATAGATTTAAAATAGGGGTATATTATTAGGCAAAACAAAAGTTGTAAGAATTGACTCTTTTATAATAGTAACAGTCTAACAGATATATGATATGGGTTATGATAGAAACCATTCATAGTGGATCAACCTAGAAACTATGCATCTCTATGAATACAATCATGCATTTTTCATGAAAATGCATATCATTTTTTTTCTTATTTTAAAAAAAGAAAAAAAAAAGAAAAAGAAAATGCATATCATATACTACAATAATGCATTTTAATGACAAATCATGGTATGATCAATGGCTCAGATTGGTCATTTGATCCTCCCCTGTGTATATAGGTTCTATTCTACATTTTGAATTCAATAATAATAAGAATAAGCATTAAGCAGGGAAAGTTGTCAGAAGGCGAGGAAATAGCAGTCAAAAGATTGTCAGGGAATTCCAGCCAAGGTCTTGAAGAGTTCCAGAACGAGGTTATTCTGTTTGCTAAACTACAGCATAACAACCTAATCAGACTTTTGGGATGTTGCATTAAAGGAGAAGAAAGGATGCTAATCTACGAGTACCTGCAGAATGGAAGCCTAGATTATCTTATTTTCGGTATGACTTGAGAATCCCCTCAATTCCTATGTTCAATTTCCTATAACTGAAGAATCTGAAGTCAGGTACTTCGATCTTGTCTAGATCAGAACAAAAAAGCACAATTGACATGGCCTAATCGGTACGAAATTATTCTGGGAATCTCACGAGGACTTCTCTATCTCCATCAAGATTCTAGATTGAAGATAATCCATAGAGATCTCAAGACGAGTAATATTTTACTAGACGAGAATTTGAATCCGAAAATATCAGATTTTGGCCTAGCAAGAACTTTCAGAGGCGACCAGACTATGGCCAGAACAAGAAGAGTTATTGGAACATAGTAAGCTCTCTCATACTATCTCATGATATCACCAAATCCAGTGTACCTCTTTCCCAGAATAGTAACGACTTAAAACAACATTTTTCAGTGGCTATATGGCACCAGAATATGCACTTCACGGGAAATTCTCAGTGAAATCAGACGTCTTTAGCTTTGGGGTCATGATTCTAGAGATAGCTTGTGGAAAAAAGAACAGAGGTTTTCACCATCACGATCACGATCATAGTCTTCTGGGACATGTAAGTTGCATATCACAAGATTTCATATTCGTGCTCATCTATAAAGACTGAATATTACCTCATGCAAATAGCATTTATGGCAGGCATGGTTATTATGGAAAGAAAACAAAGTACTGGAATTGATGGATGAATGTCTAAGACATACCTTCATCGAATCTCAAGTCAAGAGATGCATACAAGTAGGGTTATTATGCATTCAGAAACTTCCGGAAGACAGACCAACGATGGCATCCGTTGTTTTCATGTTAGGATGCGAAGATGCGGTTGTGTCCGAACCGAAAGAGCCTGGATTTTTCATCGGAAATGTTGACAATACATCAATAGGAAAAGAATCAGTGAGAGGAACAATAACTGTAACTGAATTGGAAGCCAGATAGAGATCACAAAGTGCTTAGATAGTCTCGATTAGTCGATTCACAAATTTACATAAAGTATTGTTATACTTGATTTATAAACACAACACGTTAAAGAGATCTATCTATTAACATATATTATCACATTTCATAGCCAGGGAATCGAGCATTCTTAGGCTGAACCAAGTCTAGGAAAAGATATGCCATGCCTCCAACACCTTCAAACATCGAAAAGGGATTATCTCCTCCATGCATCTCTCCTCTCGACATAAGCATGTGGGATCTATCGAGTAAGAAACATGCAAAAGCTTTGGCTCTGTATAAATACTCTATAATCCCAGTGAGTCGATAGAGGGCAAGAAATGCATATGCGTTCCCACTTATGCCATGGCAAATCCCGACTCGTTTCAGCAGGCCACGGCTCCAAACCACTTCTGCTGCATCCATGGCAGCTTGTAAGAACTCTCTCTCCCCAAATACCTGAAATAAGTATTAGCAAAATTAAATGGAAGTCAGGAAGCTATTAACTAAAGCCTAAACGAACCTGAGCAGCTTTTACGAGTGTGAGGGTGATCCCTGGAGCTCCATGACACCAGTGTACTAAAGCATCTTGTGTCTTATCTTCTTCACTAGTAGGGTAATTCCCACTAGGATATCGACTTCTGATCATGTACTTAAGAGTTTGTTTGACATCTTCGAGCTCGTCTGAAGCGAGTTCAAACTCCATCAAAACATGCATGATTCCAGCCAAACCATGAGCTGCACCCCAATACCTCTCACCATACCATTCAAACATCAAAGGACACTCTCCCCTTTTTCCTAGTTTTCTTCCATTTCTGATAATCTCTCTCACGATAGGACCCTGCCACGATCCAATGACAATGTTTCAAATTTCTTTTAAAAGATTTCGCCATTTGCTTATAGAACACAAAGTGAAGCATTTAAACCGTGACATACCGTGGAGGTTGCAGGAATCGTCTCCTTCCCGAAATGCTTGTTCAGAAATGAACAAGTCCACAAGTATCCAGCTCTACCATACAATAACTCATCTGGGTGATCCTCCGACAACTTTATCTGTTTTTTTCGACAATGAAGTTCTTTCATCTAAATTATAAAAGTTTTCATAACCATAAATAAAAATCTACCAAGGAGTTCCTACCTCTTTAAATTGGGATAAATAGTAGTCGAACAACTTGTCGTCGCCAGCATACTTTGCAGCCACAGCTCCCACTGCACACACTCCAGCTCTCCCACATAAGAATGTCACATTCCTGAAATCAGTATTATCTATAAGATGCCTGGTTTCTGAAATATATCATCACTTTTTATTTTCAGTAGCAACTAATTATTCATCTCTCATGTGAATAACTCTGAGACAACAATGAACTCAAGATAAAAGAAGCACATTACAAGCGTGTTATACCACTGTACAGAACCGAGACAAAAGCAACAAAAAAAAAAAAAGTGTAGAAACAATAGGAACTTCAGTATGCATAGAGGAGAGAAGGAACGACCTGGATTGAGTCGAAGAGGAATCGCAAGCCTTCACAATCTCTAAGCATAGGCTCAAGTCATTCTTGTTATGGGTCACTTGGAATGATTTGAAGAGCAAATAAGCAGTGCCTAATGTACCGGAGTAGAGAGAGAAATCTTCCACCCTTTGCCCACTCAGTCCCCATGTTTCCACCACAAGCTGTTCATCATAGAAATAACATAATTCCAAATAACTTCAAACAACACCACGTGATTGCAACAATCTTGAATATCGAAATCTATGAAACACTAGCATGTCTTTGTTGGTGTGTCTGAAAGGGGCTTTACAAAAAGGAATGAAATTCAAGTTGCAGCTCAATATATCATACTACCTCCATCTCATTGACTTAGTCTCATTTGCCGTTTTGGTCCGTCTCACTTATTAGTCTCATTTTCTAAAAAGCTACAATTAACTCTCTCTCATCAGAATCAATTATATCCACATATCTCATTTTCCTTGGTTCTTGTGCCATTATCAAATAGGACTACCTTACTATGACCGAGATGGAGGTAGTAATTCAGCTTTCGACTCTCAGGAATTTCGTCGAACAGTTTCAGGGATTTTGCGTAGACCACTTACATGTCCGAAGATCACGTTATGATGAATAAAATATAGTTAAACTCGCAATTCTTAAGTACTTAACAAACCTAACATCATACCAAAGCCTTTTTTTTTTTTTTTTTTGCATAATTCTTCACTTCCAAAAATAAACAACAAAACTGCTGGACCCTCGTAAGAGAATTACAGTATGAAAAGAATAGAAGAGTACAGTTTCTTTGAGGTCGAGCGCTGCCCGTTGGAGCTGCTGAGAGAGAGTGGAGTGAGGAAGTGAGAGAAACCTTAGGAGCGAGTCTTGAGTGGCTTGCGGGTGGATTCGAACCCTCCCTTGATTTTCTCTGACTTCTTCTTCGATCAAGTTAGGGGTTTCCGGCACGAAGTCAGGCATATCATTCTGGAAAAAGCGGTCCGACATTGCTGATCTTTGCTTGTGTTTTTGCTCTTTCAATCAGGCGTTTTTGAGGAGAAGAAGGAAGAAAGGAAAAGGGTTGACTTATTTGAACACGGTGGTCAACGAACATAGGGAAGAGGTGGAAGTTGATAGATTACGTGTCGTACAGCCCTTCCTCGTCTACAGTGCACGTGTCATTGAAGGCGCTTTCCAAATACTATTTGGCTTATCACTACAAGTGACAAATCTCTTCTGTAAAAGGTCACCTGAAGTTGTATTTTAATTTAGAAAACAAAATACTATTGAAATTTGGAATTGGACCCAATTGAATCGTTCCAGATCGCAAATAATCCTCTACATCGCACTAACCCAAACTAGGACACAACTTTTAATAACATCGAATAGAAGCATCATCCAAGGACATAAATGTCCAAAATTAGGACAAATAAATCATGGCTGCATCGAATCCAAACTCTCCCCTTCCTCGCCAACACAACCAAAAAAAAAACATAGTTAGAAACACCGATTTCTTCTCCAAATCTAATCACACACACACAAAGCTACACATACACATATACATAAACTGAAACAGATTTCAGATAGAAAGAAAAAAAAATGGAGGGATTTGATGAAGATGTGTTCGTGGGAAGAAACGACGTCGGGGAGGAGAACGTGCATGGCGACGCCACGCACTACGGCTTCGACGGCGCCGCGCAACCGCCACCATCGCCGCCGATGGATGGGTTATCCCAGAGTGAAAGGGACGGCATGCACACGCAGGAGGGCTACGGATTCGGCTGCGGCGCACCGCCGGCACCACCGCCGATGGACAGACTCTCCGGGAATGACGGCTTTGGCGATCAGGAGAAACCGTACGACCTGGCGGCGGACAACGAGGGGATCTTCGCGGCGGCTGACGGCGACGGGCCGCTGCTACCGGAGCCCAGCGAGATGCGCGAGCAAGGATCCGCGTTTCGGGAGTGGCGTCGGTGAGATTAATTATTTGTCAATGGCTGCAATTTTAATCAATTATATATTATCTTATAATTTAATTAGCTTTAGTGTGGAAATGAGAATTCAATCTTGAAGCCCAAGTCAAATTTCCTTTATATGTTATATTGATTCAAGCGATGTGCATCTCGAATTCTTGATCTCGGAGAGTTTTATGAGATGATCATGACCTTAATTTTGCTACATATATAATCAAATACTATGTCCCTACATAAAGTATCTTACACTTGAGGAAGTTCATAGTTACTTTAGTAGATACTAAATGCGTACTTTAAATGATTGAATAAGTTTTAGATTGTTTAATTAATCGTGTAATATTTCATTTTGATTTATTATACTTGTAATTCACCTAATATTGATAAATTTAAGCCCTATATATATCTTATTTATAGTCAAAATATGATAAATCTGGAAGAGAAAGAGAAGAAGGAAAAGGAGATGAGGAATCAAATCATTGCTGAAGCTGATGAGTGGAAACGCAAATTCTACGAGAAGAGGACTCAGACATGCGAGACTAACAAGGCTCATAACCGAGTCAGAGAGAAAGTACAATCATCCCTCTCTCTTCTCTCTCTCCTCTAAACTCTAGTGATACGTATGCTGATATGCATGGCAATGAAGAATTAAGCTAAGTGTACATGTGTTGTGTTTTGCAGATTTACCATGCACAGCAAGAGAAATTCCACAAGGAGGCTGATAACCAGTACTGGAAAGCAATCGCGGAGATGATACCCCGCGAAGTCCCCAATATCGAGAAGAGACGAGGGAAGAAAGACGACGAGAAGAAGCCCGCGGTGTTCGTGGTGCAGGGCCCGAAGCCCGGGAAGCCGACTGACATGGTGAGGATGCGCCAGATCCTCGCCAAGCTCAAAACAAACCCTCCCCTTCACATGCGGCCTCCGCCCCCGAAGGAGGAGGCCAAAGATGGGAAGTCGGAGGAGGCAAAGAAGAAGGAGGATGGAAATGAAAAGAAAGATGGTGCAGCAGGGGAAACAAAATCGTCTGCTCCCCCTGCTGCTGCTGTCGCAACAGATGGCCCGCCTAAGATAGTCGAGCCATCTGATGCTCAAGGCAAGGAGAATGTGGAGAAGAAGTGATGTCAATTGATTCTTTGATTTTACGTTATAGATTATTTGATTTGTTTGTGTGATTTTAATATATGAATCTTGATGTTGTTACTAGTAATAAGAGCAGTCTCGTGAAAAACTTTAGTTTCTTAGAAGCGGTTGTAGTGAGCTCTACTATATATAAAAGCTTCTTCTGTTCTTTTTCTTTTCTTTTTTCTTTTTTCCTTTTAATTTTTCCTTCTCTTCATTTTCGGACACATTGTTTAAAGTTAAGTTCTTATGATGAGTTATTTGATTTATGCACTAATGCTTCGTTTGAATTCGGTTAAGTACTAACATTTGGTTAGAGTATTAACACTTCAAAGAATTGAAGGAGAACATATATATTTGGGGCATGCATCTTTATTTTTCCTATAAATAAAAAATAAGTGAGACCAACTTTACTAATTAATTTTTAACTAGTAAACTTGAAATAGAATAATTTATAGTTATAACTGTAATTGGATGGAAACATTATTCCATGTGATTTCATTTTATAAGACAAAATGGAGGGAAGTGGTTATTGGAATAATTAATTAGCAAGTGGTATCCTCTGTACCAATCGTGTACCAAAATCGTTTTTTCTTGATTTTTATTTAATTTTTTTCTTCAATTTTGATGTGATATGATTTATTCTAGTATTATACTAATTATCAATGGTTCATTAATTCAATTTAGGATATATAATTATTTTTTAGTATTTTTTCTATATTTTTTAACTAATAAAATTGAAATTAAATATAAAAAATAAATAATAAACCATAATAGGATGGGTGAACACTAGTCAATTAATATAAAATTAAATTGAATCATAATATCAAGAAATTGAATAAAAAAAAATATTAAATCAATAAATATTGATTTTGGTACATGGTTGGTACACACTATTGGGGCTAAAGAATCCCAATTGATTAATTAGAGGTAGCAATAATTGAGAGGATTGGGAAAGGGAGTGAGATTCTCTTTCATCACATTTGATAGAATATGGAATATATCATTCACATGGAGATGAGATATCATATCCCCACTTTTTTGTGGACCTATTTGTGTTCCTACAGTTTGGGTATTCAAGTCACGTGCAATCTTTATCATTATCTATCCATTCAAATTCAATTTATTCATAAATTCTATTGGGGTCATATCCATTTGTGATCGTATTATTCTTTTTATTCGTATTTTCTCTTGTAACAATTCAGGGATTAAAAAATATTAATATTTGGCCGTTGGGAGTAATCAACCAACATCTGGAATGGTGCATGTGAGGGTTGAAATTAACCGCAGCTTCCTTTGTTGCATTCATTCATATCTTCTGACATATGTGGGCCCTCAACACAACCCCACTTTCAAGTTTCAACACAAACTCGATTATAATTTACGTATGATGTTACAAATTTATTGAAAATATCCCTAGTGTGACAATTCAACTGCAACTTGAGAACGTGGTGGAGAAGAGTCTGTCGAATAAATCAAAATTTAATGTTATTAATAAGATTTGTGGGTTCTGATGAGTAGTGCTGCTGAATTCGAGTGCACTTTGAAAATAGAAGCGGCTACATATTTTCCTCGTTCAAAAGCTAAAATATAAAATAAAGAAATGTTATTTTAATTCCCGATCGAAAAGAGAATTTCTATTTAAATAAAACTAGTAATGCACCCGTGCGATGCACGGGATAAATGTCAACTCATTGCAAAATACACTATATGCACACTCTTAGTTATGTGATGATGTCATCTCGATTCGAGCTAATCATTGTCGTGCCCTTGAACAATCATTTTTTAGGGTATTCAGATCTCGCTGGCAATGTTGGGTATTTTTTTTGCTATTTTATAACTTTTGAAAATATGCAATTCTTCTTTGTTTATAAAAGGTAAACAAATAATGAAAATGTAGATCTATGAAAATGATGAAGATAAAATGAAAAGAGTAAATCAAGAACACAACAATTTAGCATCATTCGACAATGTGCCTAGGTCCACGAAGGATAGATCGGATTTGATCTAATTAGAAATGCTCCCCTACTCACAGTGGACACACTTAATGTGCACACCGCTGATGTGACAACGTCATGTCATTAAATTTTTCCATTTAGGGTTTAATTTTTTTTTGTAGGTTTAGTTTTTTTTTTTGTAGGCTTTAGTTTTTATAGTATATGTTTAAATTAATTTCCTTATTTATAACGTTATCACGTCATCCATGGACACATTAAGTATGCCCACAGTAGGCATTGAAGCATTCCTCTTGATCTAATATGAACGATATCTATAAAATTAATCGAATTAGTAATACATTAATTTAAAAGGAAAGTTGGCAAACTTTAATTATAGATTAATAGTAATGCAAATATAAAAATTGAACCAAAAAAAAGTCGCAAGTCACATGGAATACTATCAATTTTATAAAAGATTTGTTATCAAATAGTTTTATAAAAGATTTGTTATCAAATTGAACTATCAATTTGTTATCAAATCTACCCTATGAATAGTTCAGGTTTAATTTGTTATTTTCAATAGTTCGGAGTATTTTTGATAAAAGATGAATAGTTTGGGGTTTTTGTAATAATTAACCCAAATAATACCAAAAAGAAAAAAATAGTAGATTTAATTGTTATTTTTCTTTTTTATTTGAAGTTAATAAGTTTTTTCTATATTTTGTTTTGAATAATATTTTTTTAGAAGTCAAGTTTGTAGGATGATTATAATTACTTCCGAAAATAAAATTCATAATTATAGGATAATTAGGTGAATCAGTATGGAATATATTAGATTTTGTTAGAATTAATTGTAGAATAAATTAAATTAGATTTTGAAATTTGAAAATTAAATTTTATTGTAATATGTATCCTAAAGTAGGCAAAGAGTAATGGTGTTTAAACACAAAAGCCAATTAATTTCGAAATTAAATGAAGATTAAAACACAAAAGCCTATATATGCATATAATTTACTGTAGTTAAATTGATGAAATATTAATTTTATATAACGATCCACTTATGTTTAATGTAAATCGTACGTAGCTATAATTTTGCACACGCAGTCATTATAAATGCATTTGCAGTTATCTTCTTTTTTTTTTTTTTTTTTTTTTTTGCAGTTATCTATGAACTACTATATTTAACATGTACAAAAAATATATTTGTATTAATATTTACTCATGCCCTTACAGTTGATAATAATTTCAAAATCGCCATCCAAATTGAAATCCAATCGAAGGATTCCCTCTTTATATATATATAAATTGGTCAAAAAATACCCTGACCGACACAATCGTGTGAATTAGAAGCGCCGAAAAGTGATTGTGAATGTTTTTGACCATTTTGTTTCTAACAACAAAAAATGGCAGTTTCAACTTTTCACATTTCATAAAATATAAAAATACATATTGTTTGCAAATCACAATGTTGGTAAAGCTGCTACATTTAAGCTATTGTATTGTACTTGTAAATTTATACGGATCGTATACATTGGTTTCGGATTCGAGTCTTCTATAATAACGGTTCTAAATTTTATATTTACTTCTTTTTTTAAACCTGTATAATGATTTTTTTTTATTTTTTTTTACGATCTCTTGTAATAAAACCACTAAAAAAATAAAAGAACAATTTCCTGATAGTTTGCCGAGGCAAAATTCATAATAGCCATATATCTTAGTGAAAATTAAAATCTAGCCACTAACATAAATACATATAAATACTAGTCACTTTTGATGCATTGAGATGTAATTACCCTTTATACCTAAATAATAAATATCTAGTAAATAAATTCACATATCGTAAGAAAAAATTCACATAATCTGCCTCACCCCTACGAACTGCCGCCCCCAAATTTAACGACCATCGCCTCCATCGCCGTCGCTGTCGATCGAGTCGCCGACGTTGTTTCCCGGTCGTCGTCAATCGAGCCACCGTTTTCACCGAAGGACGAAATTCTCCGACGGCCATTTTGCCCTATATCACAACTGGAAGCAATCGAGCGGCTGTTCTCGCGAGCAATGACCATTCACGCCGTCATACTGTCGCCGTCGACCACAATTTCGCCGCCGTATACTCGTTGTCAACCTTCGTGCGCCATTATGTCGGAGGATAAGTCCGATTCCGGTGGCGAACAAGAGGATATTCAAATGAACCTTAGATACGTTAATTTTGGAGAATCCCGGCGGGCGCAAATTGATCTACATGGCTCGAGTGGCTTTATTCAGATCTGTTCAACCTTATCTCATGCGTTGTGTGTTGTGGTTGATGAAGAGGCTCGATCGAGCATAGAGGGGCACGATCGAGCATGCGAATTTCATTTTTTCAATTTGGTTGTTCTGTGGTTAATGAAGTTGCTTGATCGAGCACCTTAGTTTTCCTTCCACAATGTCTGTGTTTTGTGATTGATCAAGCATCTTAGTTTCGAGTGTGTCGATCGAGCATCCTACATACTATTTGCAAGCTCTGTGCTCGATCGAGCTAAAGGGTAGTCGATCGAGCATCTACTCGCTAAAATGGCTTGATCGAGCATCTGCCCGTTAACATGGTTCGATCGCAGCATGTACAGTTTTAGAAGGTTCGTTCGAGTCCATGAGAGCTCGATCGAGTCATTAACTGCAAGGCGGCGGCGGCAGCATAGAAGTGGCATTGCAAAGCAGTATCGACGACAACGAGGTGTTGGTGGCAAACGATGTTATTGGCGTTCATAGAGGGTGGTGGTGGGTAAGATAATGGAGCAGAAAAATAGGAACACAAACAAAAAAAAGAAAAAAAAAAGAAACAAGCATTACAGAGCGACTGCTGCTACGCGTGGAAGAAAGAAATAAGAGAGTGAATATAGGGTTGGGGACATGGGTGGGGGCGTGAGTTGTGGGATTTTTTTCTCTTTTTCTTTTTGTATTTTTTTTATTAATATTTCATTAAGGGTATATTTGTCTCAACACATTGAAAGTGCCTAAAATTTATATGTTTTTAAATTGGTGGCTAGATTTTTAATTTTTGTTAAGTTTACTGGCTAGTTTTAACCATTATCACTAATTTGTCACAGTCAGTCAAATTTGCTTGCTAAATTTAGTAAAAGTTAATTTTTCTCATCTGCTCCTGTCAAATTCTATGCGAATTTACAAATGTGGAAAACTTTAAACTCCTAACGCCTAACCGTTCAAACTTTCAAATTAAAATGATCAATAAAAAGAAATTAATACAGGTGTAGCCAAATACTACATTAATTCTGAAATTAATTGGCAATGAGGATTCCACATATTTTGGAAATTAAATCTAAATTTTACGATAACTTTTGCATTGCAAAGAAAATCTTTTAAGCGCACTACTGAGTAATAATGATACTAGTGAAATATATACATACATACTTATTGTGAGGAAACAAAAAGAGAGAGACAGATGAGCCCAACATCATCCACAATTTCTTTTAATTAAAAACATATGCCACTATATATATTATATTGCAAAAAACTAACATACAACCATAACTTGACTCAATACAAAAGGCAACACCCACTCACAAACCATATTATACCTAAAAACCCCACTTTGAACCGCTCTCTCTCCTTTGGAGAAGGCTACTAACCATCTACAATGCTTCACACACTACACATAGTAGGAAAAAGAAAAAAGAAGACGTAAAAATGCTTCTAAAAAATCACACGAGACCCTATTCCTTTCCACGTCTCGATTTCGTGTTTCATTTTATCGATTCATGCAACCATACTATAAAACTAGCACGTGCAGATCGGATGAAACACGAAATCGGAACACGAGGCGAAAAAAGAAAAGAGTTAGCCACTTGAAATACAACTTTTCTTGGCTACTTTTTCTTTTAAGAGAAAAGGAATCACACACTCTTAACTTTAGACATTACGAGAGATTAAATAGGACTTTACTATATAAAACTTTGCTACGAGGTCAGACGTTGAAGTTGAGCCGCGAGGTGTAGGTCGCCTTCACCACCCATTTCCCAGGAATCACATCCCTCGCGGATAGGGTTTTCCCGGAAGATAGGGTGGTTAGCCGGACCGAAAACGGGCCTACAAGAGGGCCCGCGATGATGCACCAATTTGCACCCCAAACGTGAGTCATATCGAGCCATTGGTTCGAGTTAGCCTGAATTTAATATAAATATAAAAAATATTATTAGATCGATTTAAGACATAAGCGAAGGGAAGTGTGTGTGTATTGGCACTTAGGATTGTGACTTGGCATTAGGAAAGACAAAGTGGATGCCTTTTTAGCTATGGCATGGGATAAAAGAGGAGTGGCCTAATATTTAAAGACATATGTCAAAAAGAACAATATTTTCCAATGGAAAATAATACTATACACTAAAGTTGGCCAAGTGAATCTCTTTTTAAAGGGAATGAACACATCGAGTGTCAGAGGCACGTGGTTATAGAGATCTCTATTTCAGAAGACGATAATAGCCTATAATTTAAAATCAACAATTGGGTTATACATAAATAGCTTGATTTGTTACATCAAATTACATAATTTTTTTGAGATTTTATGGAATTATGCAAAACAGCCTTTTTTTGATTTCCATGCGATGGTTCTTCTAAAAGGACTATAGAGAGGTGTGAAAGTGGCAACTTTGTGAAAGAAAAAATCACTCTAGAAAGAGGGAAAAAGCTTCTTTTGACTATGGTATATAAATCAACCAAAAATTAAAGAAATCTTTTCTGGGTCCCTTATAACTGCATCCAGATTAGTACTAAATATAATAATCAGCGAAAAAAGAAATCCTTAAAATTTTAGTTTTGCTTTTGTCATGTGGTAGTCCTAAACAGATCACAAAAGTGTTGGGCTGAACAAATTAATTTAACATACCTACATCTAGTGACTAGTATAAACTACAAAAAAAAAAAAAAAAAAAAAAAAATCAAATCAAATTAAATTTCTTTAAGAAAATTGATTATGGTACCTCTCTAATTTGCATGGATCCAACATCACCATCTCCATCCTCAAATTCAACTAACAGAGAGAGCCAATAATTAGTTGATCCTTCGTTAACGTGGAAGGCTATGTTTTTTCCCGGGTACTTGCACGGAGTCCTGCATAAACATATTTTAATTTCATTAATATAAACGATTTTAATAATAATCAGATCACAATATTTTGTTTCCTAATGTATTGGCGACAGAATTTTTTTGTTGGAATTGTAGTATAAAATATGTTAAGCTCATTTGTTCAAAGGAGAGAGCTACCGTAAAAATTTGACCAAAAAGTACAAACATGTGGTGCTTGTTTTCTCATGTGTGTCTGTATAGAGCGATGGGTAGGGATGTCAATCGGGCCAACCCTAACGGATTCGGGTCAGCCCTCTCGGGTTTTGGGTTATTCGGTTCGAGTTGAATTTTTTTCGGGTTAGAAATTTTCAACCCTAACCCTAAACTTCGGGGCTCGGGCTAGCCCATCGGGCCAAGAAGTTGATGATTTTTTTTTATAACAATAATTTTATAAAAATAAATAAATCATGTTTTACCATCGAAGTCACTTTATTTTGTATTATGTTACTCCAACTTGCATAATATAATAAGTAGCTCAATAAGATGTGAAGATATTTTTCTTTTAATAATTATATTAATTATTTTTTATTATGTGGTGAAATACAAAATAGAGAAAATATTATGATGAATACAACTTATAATAGAAAATTGTAATATTTTTCACAAATATTTGAATCAAGACATAAATTTTAATATTTGAAACAAAGTAATAAAAATTAACACTTAATTAATAAAAACTTTCGGGTTATCGGGCCAACCCGCCAAGTTTTCGGGCTAGCCCTATCGGGTTTCGGGCTATTCGGTTTGGACCATTCGGATTGAAATTTTTTTCGAGTTAGAAATATTCAACCCTAACACGCTTTTGACTCGGGTTACTCGGGTCAACTTGTGGGTTTCGGGCTAAATTGACATCCCTAGTGATGGGCAAGACATTTAATAAATAAATAAGTAAAATATGGTGTAACTATTATTTTATTTTTATTTTTATTTTTATTTTTTTCCGTTAACTTCGGTAGAAATATATTGTTTCGAAAATGAGAATGAAAATGAAAAACTGTACAATCTGTTGTGATAGTGTGGGTCACTGTTAATACTAGTATGAGTGTTACTTTTACTTTCAGTACTAGTCAGGCCCATAGTTGAAAATTCACCCCAGTCAACTTTGCTTTTATTGTGAAAAAATAATAATCTAATGTTTCATCAGTTATTATATTAGTATATATATATATATATATATATATTAATTCGTATTAATCTAACTGTGTTTTTTGTTTTTTTTTGAGTTAAAATTAAAGTACCAAAAATAAATAGACCAACTGCTACCCCGCCTAAAACTAAGAGAAAAAGTCTATACAGTAAAAAAGAAGAAAACAAGTGTTAGTTAAGTGTTAAACATATCCTTGAAAGAATTAACGCATTAATTATTAATTAAGCCTCAAATCATATAGTGACAAAACAGAACAAGACCGTTAAAAGAAAACAGGATCAACAAATATATAATTCTACACTCACAATCAGAACTCCTTAGTACCACCATCACTACCAGATATTACTTCGAATCAAATATAATTTTTTTATATATATATTTATATATTACTATTATGTGTGTGTCAGTGTGTGTGTGTATGTGTGTGTGTGTGTGTGTGTGTGTGTGTGTAAATAGTACTAGAATTTATCCAGTGTGAACAGAGACTATGAAAGCCGGAAAAGAAAAGCACAGAAACACACAAGGATTAGTACATTACCTCCGGAAGATAATCGGAATCTCGCCGAGGTTGCGGAGCTTGCCGCCGTTGCCGGCGACGGCCATCCGGCCGAAGGCTGCGCCGCTGAGGTCGAAATGCGTGCGGCCATTGGAGCAGTAGCCGCCGGGGCACTCGTCGGTGATGATGACCGTCACCGCCCGCCGCGTGCAGATGGAGCGGTCCAAGCACCTCACCTTGTAGCACGCGCCGCAGCCCTCGCCGCCCTTGAAAAGCACCGGGCTCACCGCGCCGACGCGCGCGCGGAACGGCTTCACGTCGACCAGCGAGCCGTAGCCGCACGCGCCACCGTCGCTGCCGTCGCCCTCGGGGCTCCCGTACCACGTGGCCGTCGCCGGGGTCCAATGCGAGGCCACGGCGGCGGCGGCAGCGGCGGAGCTGAGCAGCATGCAGAAAGCGAGGAAACGGCAGAGGGTCTCCATAATGTGGGGCCGCCGCAGCAAGCAGTTCACGGCGGCGCGTGGAAATCGAGGCGGAAAATGTGGCCCTGCCGACAGTTCGAAGCACTGTTGAGAACCGAGTTTGGGGACTGAGAAATTTCTGATGTGTTTTTTGTTTTTTTTTTTTGGTTGGGTTTTTGGGAGTATATAAAGTTGCAGAAGGTGTGACTTTTTTTTGCAATGACCATACGGCCCATGGGGGTTTATTTTAATCACGGTGGTGCCACAAGCTTTTGGGTGGGACCCAGCGACAGTTAAGGCGTTAAATCCGCAGGGCAGAATCCACGTGTTGGGTCCTGCGTGTCGATTCCCAAAGGGCAGTTTGGTCATTGGTAAAATATTGATCTTTCAACATTCTACCGTTATGCTCTTGTTTCTATCTTTATTTTATTTTTTGGAAGTTAGGTGGCATGTGAGGAAAGTTTTTTTTTTTGAGGGGACCAAAAAAATCGTGGGATTAAATCTCATTTGTTTTCATTTACATGATTTGGTAATTAATTAAACTTTGATCATTGCATGATGATCGTGAGATCTGACACACACGCAGATAAAGGGCTGTTTAATCAATTAAGGAAACGTTAAATAAGCAATTAAGGAAATTGAATTTAAGACCCTTTTAAGCTATATTTTACGTAGTGTATTTTACATCTTTTGGACCTCTCCATTATAATTTGAAAATTAGTGTTATATTGTTGAGTTTAGGGAGTAATTAATTGTTGAAATTAGGGGCGAGCTCAATTATCCTAAAATTGAAATGAACCGATTTATAATTTAGGTTCGGTACATTTAGTTTTTTCGGGTTTTTTTTTAAATGGCAATTTTTATTTTAATTTTTTTTTAATTTTCAGTTCGATTAATTTTCAACTAATTGAAAAAATTGAAATATAAAATATATGTTATCCATTTATAAAATTATTACTCCTTCTGCCTTGCCTATATTGGGACGCTTTTATTTTCGGCACGAGATTTAAGACGAAATTGTTTACTCCCTCTGTCCCACCTAATTAATCCATCTTTATTATTTTATACATCACATATGAATATAAAAGTGGACTAATTAGGTGGGATAGATGGAGTATTATTTAAAGGGTGTTGTATTTAGAAAGGGGATGTGGTTTATGTAATTAAAATTAGTGTTAAATATATAAATAAATAATGTAAATTATATTTGTGTTTTATTTTTTCTGTAATTAATTTATTTAATTACTGTTAATTAATTTATTTTTTTCGTTTTTGTTTACTTGATCTAAAGAACTAACAACCATATCCCAATACATTAATTAGTAAATTTACTGATGCAAAAGCATTGGGTTAGAAAATTCAAACGAGTTGTATATATGACCTAGCTACTAGGCCCAAGCATTGAGCCCAATATAATTGGGCTCCGACTGTCAAGCTCGGCCTATGCAGCTCGGCCCACTTAAGAGCCTTATTCGGCTCGGCCCAAACAGAGTCTCCCTAGGCCGAGCCTACTTCGGCCCACCTCAAGGCAACTCCTACATCGACTACAATTTAAGATCCACAAGAGATATAGAAGCTCGGGGTTTATCCAAGAAATGAGGAGATCAAGCCAAAGAATCCTAATAGGAAAAGACTTATAATCCTAGTCGAATTCCATATGTAAACACTTATAAATAGGGGGTTTAGAATAGGTTGAAGACGAGGACAATCTTTGTACAAGCTATACGTATTCTCTCAATAAAATCTATACACTCTTTCGCTCCGTGGACGTAGATCTATCACAATAGATCGAACCACGTAAATCCTTTGTGTTTCTTTTCGTGTTCATTAACTCCCAGTTTTCGTGCATTAATAACCTTGCGAAAATAAGATCGATCAGTTGTCAAAGCAAGAATCACCCTCACAAAATCAAAAAACTCTCTTGAAATTGTGAAAAAATCGGCACGAAAAAACTCTGAAAAACCACCAGTGAAAACTAAGTCCCCAAATTTAGGTTGCCCACAAATTGTTGGCGGCAATTGATTGAATCCGAAGAAAACTCATGTGGCTTGGACGAACCAAATCAAGTGTTCCGTTCCACGACGCGCCGCCGCCCGATTTTCCTGCACCTCCTTCAAGGACACCCACATTCTCCTTCCCTGACAACGACGGCGCGTTCGGCTCCCCTAGGAAGCCCTCCATCTGCCACCGCACCCGCAGCAGTGTCAAGTCCCTCATCCACAGCCTCTCGCACCCCCCGTTCCTCGAGAACGCCCCGGCGGCGTCGGATGAGGACGGGGAGGAGCACCCCTCAGAAATCCGCATATAGTTTGCGAGATGGGTGTTTAGATTTAATTTGGGTTGGTGGGTTTAATTTTTCTTTTAGTTTGTTTGGGATTTAATTTTTGTTTCACTAATTGTAACAAGGGAAAAATTATTAGTGTTAATTATATTACTAATCGTACCATTAGTTTGCTAATTATTTCAAAAATGAAAGGGCTCAATATCGTCGGTAATACATCCCAAAGAGAAAATAAGCTCAATATCGACGAGACAGATGGAATATGATTTTATTGTAATAAAAATATTATTAGTATTGATTTTGGGTAAAATTATGTATATTGATTAAAGTTTATAAGAGGAAAAAAAAAGCAAAATAATTTTTTTGACAATTTAATGTGGGAAGCAATCAATTTTAATTTCGGTTTTTCGAGCAATTCCGTTCAATTCGGGTTATATATTATATGCAAAAGTCACACAGAAAACTGAATACTCACTCCTTATTAAAATGCTTGATTGCGTGAAAAACACACTAAACATCAAATGGGTAAGCTCTATAAGTACAAAGCTCAATTGTGTACAGTAGAATACAAAAATATCACATGTATCCGTATTTATAGTTTATGACCTGAATTCGGAATATTTGTATCTTTTTTATTTATTTATGGATTGTATCTCAAATTCTGATGCTGCAAAAATGATTTAACTCGCCGTTGTCAGTGATAAAAGAGTATTGAATTGAAGTTTAACATATGTATCCGTGTTGAGTGCCTTTCTGGCACCGAAATTCGAGACGCAGTCCTTATAATTCAAAAAAGTTACAAATTTTAAAGTACAGTACAAATCATAAATCAAACATAATACAGTACAAAAAGTTCACGTCATAAACTATAAACAAGCCTATGTATTAGAAGCAGACTATTTGTGTACACAAGAAAATTGGACCTGAAATATGTTGGAAAATCGAATTCATAACTGCCGTCACAAGGTCACCCGTCCTCGTGAAGATTTGTCTAACTTTTTGTAAATGGACCCATCAATTTAATTCAATCTTTAAAATTTTATGTATAAACAAAACATCAACTTCAAATATGAAACAAAAATTTTGTAGGGTATGCATGGTGGTCAGCAAATTTTGATTAAATCCGCAATTCAAGTTTGTATAATTTGGTTTTGAGGTGATTATTTCAAATTAGGGCAACCACAAAAGATTATTATATAATTTCACAATTGTAATCATCGATGTGGATGATTATGGCCGTTTAGAGCTTAATTAATATACTAAATAAATATATATATATTTTTATAGTAATTAAGATCCACAGCAAAGAAAAAAATCAATTTGTCGGCATAATTTCACTTGCTTAATAATCCAGAAATCTGCATCCACTTTTCTATGGGTGAAAATTTAAAGAGAAAATGTATAGATTTGTCCCCTTAGAGATAATAAAACAAAATTTTGTCCAAAATATAAGTTTACATAAATTTTGCCCATTTTTCATGTGGTGAGACTATAATGCCTTTGTATGCTAATAGACAAAAATAATATTTCCCCCTCTTTCTCTCATAATTCTTTACGGGTCTCTCTCTCAATTTGAATCTCTCTTTCTCTCTCTCTCTCTCTCTCTCTCTCTCTCTCTCTCTCTAAAAGTTGCAGGCTCCTCTCTCTCTTTCTAAACCTTTTCTCTCCAAGTGACGCTAGCGAAGAAGTCGACGGCAGCGAAGAGAAGGCAAACAACAGATACGACGGAGCTCTTCTACTCTCTTTAGTTCTTTTTTTTCTCTCACTACGAAGCGGGCTGAGGCGGAGCCGGAGCCGGAGCCGGCGGAAGCTCTCAGATCTAGCCGGCGGCAGGTTCGATCTCCCTCTCTCTCTCTCTCTCTTCAGATGTAGGTTTTTTTTGAAAGCAAATCTAGGATTTTTACACATATTTGGTTTTTGTACATAGATCTAGGGTTCTTCTTCTTCTTCTTCTCAAATTTTAATGTAACAAATTATAGAATTTTTAGGGTTTACGAGTTGACTGTTTCTTCTTTGTAAGAATCAACCGAATATTCTTACTATAATCTATCATTTTTCTTACTTTATTTTTGTTTGATAAATTGGTAAGAATCTGATATTTTTTTCTTATGTTATTTTGGTAACAAAAGACTGAGTATTTAGGGTTTAGGATCTAATGCTTGTGTTTGGTAAGAATTGACCGAAGATTCTTGCTATATTTTTAGTGATGTGAACATTGTTCTAAGATAATTTCTTACATTGTTTTCGTAATTGATGATAATTGGTAAGAATCTGTCATTTTTCTTACTTTATTTTGTTTGATAAATTTGGTAAGAATCTGCATTCTTTCTTACGTTATTTTGGTAAGAAAAGACTAAGTATTTAGGGTTTAGGTTCTAATGCTTGTGTTTGGTAAGAATTGACTGAAGTTTCTTACTATAATTTTAGTGATGTGAACACTAGTGCTAAGATAATTTCTTACATTGTTTTGGTAATTGATGATAATTGGTAAGAATCTGTTATTTTTCTTACTTTGTTTTGTTTCGTAAATTGATAAGAATTTGGCATTTAATTTTTCTTACGTTTTTTGGTAATAAAAGATTGAGCATCTGATAATTTTCTTACTGTTTTGATAATATTTGTATTTGATAATGATAGTTAGCAAGAATCTGATAATTTCTTATTGTTGTTCAAGTTATATAAGAATTGCATCATTTCATATTATAGGAATTATTCAGTTGACGATGGCTATGAGACGCGAAAGATGAGAATATATCAATTTCTTACTATATCTGTAGTTTTTTTTTTTTTGATAATTTTTTGCCGTTCTTTAGTAAGAAAACTAACAGTTTTCTTACCAACATGTGTAACTTTTTTTTTTCATTTCTGAAACTAATAATAGTGTCATAATAAATGATTAAGTGGTTAGAAATGTGATGTAATTTTTTACCTATGTGTGTGATTTTCTTATCATCCCATGTACAATTAAATACTTTTTTTTTTCTTTTTTCAAGAATTTGGAAATTTTGTCAAATTTGTTACCAAAATTATATTTAAGAAATTCCTAAAATATTATAAGAAATTATATTATTTCTTACTATGTTATTTGGTAAAACTTAATGAAAGATAAAATTTCTTACGAAACAAATAGAAAAAGATAAGAAATTCATGATTTCTTACCATGTTATTTGGTACAAAAAATCAAAATATTTTGACTCCTTACAGTATTTAAAAAAAAAAACTACTGAAATATGAGTGGGAGAACGAAAATTGAAATTTTTTTTGGGCTTGAGGGGTATTTTAGTCCCACTCCAAAAATTGGGCAAAATTTATGTGATTCTTATATTTGGGATAAATTTTAGTTTTTTATCCTCTAATGGGATAGATTAGTTGTTGCCTCAAATTTAAAATACTCCTCCCATAATAACACATGTAAAAAGTACCCCATTATATATATGTAGACCTGCCCACGGGCCGAGCCCGCCGGTTTCGGGCCCGGCCCGGCGGGCCACGGGTCTCGGACTGCATGAACCTAGCCCGGCCCTAGACTTGTGCTGCGGTTTAGGGCTCGGCCCTAGGCCCGCCGGTTTAGGGCCGGCCCAGAACCGTAGGGCCTAGGGCCGGCCCGGCGGTTCGCGCAAATGGGAAAGGGGATGGGCGGATGGCTGAAGCAAGAAAAACAGAGCAATGCTCTGTTTCACCTAAATTGGTTTCAGAATTTTCACCCCAAATGGGGGTGTTAAAATATTTTATTTTATTTTTCTTTCAACTTTTTTTAAGATTTTAAATTTTATTCTTTTAAATTAATTAATTTAATGAATAGGAAATGTTAATTTGTCAACTTTTAATGTATATTTTTTTAAAAAAAATATTTAAATTACTCATTAAATTGTTGATAATGCATATCAAATTATCAATTGATGGAGGTTTGCAATATTGATGAAAAAAATTATAATATTAAATTAAGCTCAATTTAATCACTTTGACAATTGAATAAGTATTTTTACCTTTGACAAGAAAAATACTAAAAATTATAATAAGGGACTTGAACTCAATTTAATTTCAAAAATTGAGTTGCCTACGTATTCTCATTTTAATAGAGGAATCAAAGTCGACGTAGTTCTTATTACAACACAACGGTTCTTATTCCGCACCCGATGCCGATGCCGATCGATCCGTCTCGGTGAAGGCTTCATCTTCGCTCTCATTCCGATCATCTCATTCCGGTTCTTGAGCTCTAAGGTCGGTCCTACACCAATCATCGAGCAACATGGTAGCTTCAATGTTTGCCGGCTTCATTGTTGATCTTCTTTGATCTAGCATAAGACCTCCGGTGCTAAAGGCTTGTTCAACAGATACGGTGGATGCCGGGACGGCAAATAACTCCTTCGCCATCATGGAGAGTATTGGGTACTCCACTCTCTTCGACCACCATTTCAACACGTCGATCGACGGACCACTATCTTCAACACCAAAAACAAAACGAGTTTGTAAAAATATATCTAATTCACTATTACCTTGGCTCCTTGGATTATCATAGTTTCTATTTTGATACATTCCTTGCATTTGTCTAACTAAAGGATCCATTGAGTCCATAGCAAAGGGAAAATCAAATGAAGGCATCATAGTATAAGAAGAAGAAATCTCCGTATTATCTTCATTACTACCATACTTTCTCCTATATTCATCAAAAAGTTCTATCAAAGTCCTATGTAGATCATCCTTCATATCTTGCACATTAGGAAGATCAAAAAATATTTGTTCACCATCAATTACAACATTACTAAAGTCCATTTGCAAAAAAGCATCATAATAAATTTGTAGCATTTGACAAACACCTTCATATCTCCATTTAGGATCCAAACATTTAGCAATCAAGAAAACTTTCGGAATCTCCCTAAAATACTTTAGCCATTTTTGAACCATAAAATAAATCACACCTTGCAAGTTTGGCCTAGTAAAACAAGCCTTAAAAGACATGGCAATATACATGCAATGTTCCAACACTTTAGCGGAAGTACAATAATAAACACCCGATAATTGTTTAGTAGCCATATGAAAAACCTTCAATAATCCATATAAATCATAACATGCATCCCAGTGACTCTCATTAAGAACTAATTGAGCCGTGAAAATTCTTTCCTAAAAAAATCACATAAATGACCCTTATACTCCATCGTACTATTAAGCATCTCATAAGTAGAATTCCAACGATGAGATACATCAGCTTTGAAACATGTATAAACAATATTCTTTGAACGACAATATTTTTGCCATTTTTCCCCCAATGTTTTTGATTTATGCAAATATTTAACGGCATTTTTAATAGGAACAACGGACTCTTGAAAAATCTCAAGCGCATCTTGGACACATAAATTCAAAATATGACAAATGCATCTAGAATGAAAATATTTTCCATCAAAAGATGGTGCACATGCTTCAATGAGTTGAGGAATACTAGCCGTGTTCGCCGTTGCATTATCAAAACCAACCGAAAAAACCTTATTAATCAAACCATATTCATTTAAAACGGTGATAATAATCAAAGCAATATTTTGAGCCGTGTGAGGCTCTTCAAACTCCCTAAATGCAATCAAACATTTTTGCAAAGTCCATTTTGCATCAATCCAATGACATGTAATTCCCATATAACTAGCCCTATTATATGCATCGGTCCAAACATCGGCACAAATAGAAACTTTATGACCCAAACGTTGTAAATATTTCATCAAATCTTTTTGTTTTTCCATGCATTGACGCCTAATCCTCTTAAGCATTTGAGTTCTAGCAACTTTACTAGCATTAGGACCTAAACCTTCTTTATAGGATGCTTCATACGTTATTCTATCGGCATAATTAAAAGGTTGTTTCTCCATAGCACAATATCTAGCACATGCATCTTCGTATCGACCTTTATCAAATTTAAATAAATAGGGCGTACCCGTCTCCGAAGATGAAGTGGTACCTCGAATTTGAGTTTGAGAAGTAGAGATTCCCCACTCACTCGGATGCGTGCTCTCCATGTGCCTAGTCATGGTGCCATAGCCTCCATTTTCGATCCACTTATAAACGGTTGTGCAATAGTTGCAATACGCAAGGAATCTCTTTCGACCATCGGGTAGAGGAGGTTGGCCTTCGATCTCTAGAGCATCAACAAGTCGAAAGTGTTTCTTGAAGATGTCGGACTTCGGTGCTTTCTTGGGTCTTGAGGAGGAGGTTGATCGTCTTCGTTGTCGTCGTGCTCTTCATCGTCGTCGTTGGTGGAGCCATGAAATTCGAATCCTTGGCTTTCCATCGTATTCACCATTTCCTCAAACCTCGCATGTTCTTCTTCTTGGGCTTGAAGTCTCGCATATTCTTCGGCTTGTAGTCGTTCGGCTACTTGCCTTGAGATTTCCTCTAATATTTCCGTCCTTCTTGACCTTTGAGTTTGTCGGCTATTTTCTTCGTCACCACCGACCACCTTGCCCTTACCCTTGTTTCCTTTGGAAGAAGACATAATGTGTGTGTGTAGTTATGAAAGTGAGAGTGAGAATAGAGATTGAGTTGAAAGAGTGACAATAGAGATTTCAAGAATGAGAGTGAGAGCTTGAGAAAGTGAGAGTTTGAGAGAGTAAGAGCTTGAGAGCTTGAGAGAATTAAAATGAGAGTGAGAGCTTGAGAGTGATAATGAAAGCTTAAGAATTAAAATTGGGTGTTTGATCTTTGAATATACCATGAATTTATAGGAGGAATGGAGGAAGAAGGTGTTGGAGGAGGGGGAAGATGACAACTAAACGGCTAGGAGCCGTTAGTGGGCATGCATGCATGCATGCTGCAGCAGCAGCTGCTGAACCACACCCCTGTTTTCTTTCCGTTGGGCCCGTAGGGCCGGTCCCGGCCCGTTGGTCCTAGGCGGCCCGTCGGGCCACCTAACGGCTCTATTGGCCCGTCGGTTCTAAGCCTAGCCCGGCGGCCGCCTACGGTACCGGCGGCCGCGGTTCCTTCGCACATCGAACCTAGCCCGGCCCTTCATCACGGTCTAGGGCTCGGTTCGGGCCCGTTGACCTGTGGTTTAGGGCTCAGCCCGTTGACTTTAGGGCTGGGCTAGGGCTAGCCCGACGGGCCGAAAAGCCCATGCACGTCTATATATATGTATGTAAAAACTGTCCCTTTTTTTAAGGGGCAAAAAAAAAATAGTCCATACAAGCATAAGCAACACAAAATATGTACAAGATTTAAGAAAAACAAAATTTTGTCCAAATTTTCAAAAGTGAGACTAAAATACCCCTAAGTCCATTTTCACTTCCCCCCATTTTCTTTCCCTAAAATCATACCCCAGCAAAAAAAAATGACTCCTCATTATCCACTTCTCCCTCCCTCGACCGACTCCTCCCTCTTCTCTCTCTGCCATTCTCCTCCCCAAATCCTCTTCTCTCTCTGCGATTCTCGTCGGTCACGTTCCGACAACTCCGTGATGGCCGCTGGAAGTAAAAAGCGAAAGAGAGGTGACCCAAAGGCTCCGCCCGAGCCATCGCGCCAGCTTCGCCAGCGACCCGAGATGCCGGTGCGCTCTCCGGTGACGAACGAAGAAGAGGAACCTAACGGCTTCCGCTTTTTTAACGAACAAGTGAGTTTTTTTTTGGGTTTGGTGGTCTGCATGCTATGTTTTCCAACCATTCTTTTTTGATTTTTTAGGTTTTGGTAGGATTTCTTGTTGTCCAGAATTCGAACATATGCAATTTTGAATGTTGCTTGTTATTTGATTTGTTTTGGTGTTCATACAAATGATTTAGGGTTTCATGCTTTAGGTTAGAAATGTTGATTGAGTTGATGAATTTGGCAATTCTTGATAAAAAAAATTGGATAATTGATGAAAACAAAGTGGATTATTTTGCAATTCTTGCTAAAAATTGGCGAATCTCAAAACCCTAAGTACAAAAAATGCTTGTCAGAAAACTTATTTTTGACCTTCCGTCACTGAATGATAATGTATGTTTCTAACCTTCTGTAGATGTTGGGGTTTTTCTTACCTACATTTCTTGTAAATCTGACCACATGAAAATTCTAGCTGGTTAGAAATAGATGTAAATTTGAGCTCGTATGTCTTGGTTAGAAAATGTTATATTCTTAATGTTGTCTGGTTAGAAAATTTATGTTCTTTTACTAATGAGTGATTGAGGTTAGAAAGTTGTTGTTTCTAACCTTCACTATTAAAATCTGACTACGTAAAAGTTATTATTGGTTAGAAATAGTTGTAAATGTGACCTTAAATGTCAATTTCTTATCTTATGTGAATGTCTTGGTTAGAAAAATGCTAATTTCTTACTTTTTTTTTTGATCGGGCAAAGTTAGTAGTTAGCTGTTAGTAGTTAGTACATCTCCTAGACTCCCAGAATTACTTCTCCTAGAATTCGTTCCCTCCAGGGATCGAACCCGGGACCTCATGCTTTGCAGGCAAGTCCCGTGGCCATTGGGCTAAACCCAATGGTTGCTAATTTCTTACTAATTCACTGCATTCAGTGATGAGGTCAGAACGTGGCATGAAATTTAAATTTGGCAAGAATTATATATTTCTTACTCTCTTCAAAGCTAGAATTGCATAGGT
Source organism: Mentha longifolia (assembly GCA_001642375.2). NCBI lineage: Eukaryota > Viridiplantae > Streptophyta > Magnoliopsida > Lamiales > Lamiaceae > Mentha > Mentha longifolia. The sequence goes on along the minus strand of CM038110.1, from coordinate 27,483,414 downwards.
TATTGGCAGAATAAATTTAATTCTAACTACAAGGAGAACAAAGCCCAGTGGTTTATTGCACCACAAACTGGTTCAAGCATTGTGATTTTATTCTGTGGTTTCCTTGGTTGTATGCTTGTAGTTTCGGTGTTCTGGGGATTTGGGTTTTGGATTTTACAAGTCGCATTCTGATTTGGGGTTCAATGGTTACCTGCTTCTTGTTCATGCATAGGATTTAGAGTTTAATTGATAATGTGTGTTCTCCTTAATTTGAAATTCTTACTAGATGAATTGATGAAAACTTGTGAATTGATGAAGTCTGAAACCCTAGGTTGGATTTTTGGGTTCGGCAAGAATTTATGGAGAAAATTAACGTTGTTGGTAAGAAAATTTGCTAATTCTGACCAAATTTAGATGATTATGTTGTTTTGTAAGAAATTTTCCGTCATTATAATCTGAAGATTTATGTTTTTTTCCCGAAAATTAGCTAGTTATGAGTGATTGAGGTTAGAAAGATGTAGTTTCTAACCTTAACTCTATAGCGTGCTTTAAAATCTTCCCACATGACTGATCTTGTTGGTTAGAAATAGTTGCAAATCTAACCTGAAATGTCAATTTCTTATCTTACGCGAATGTCTTGGTTAGAAAAAGTTAGTTTCTTGCTTCTGCCATTACATTCTGGAATAATTTCTTACCTGCCTTTCTTGTATATTGTGTTGCAGGTTGAATGGAGTTATGTAAGGCTCGACCTCCTCGATAAGCCACACAAGGTGTTTCCCGGAGGATACGAGTCCATGGCAGGGGACGTAAATTTGGTACTCAAATCACTCCCCTTTGTGAAGACAGACTGTTTAGGAAATCGGACCTGGGTGAATACAAACGACTTCCAAAAGTGTAATTCTAACCAAGTGTTCAGAAAGTGTTCAGACCTGGTCCGGAGTTTTTTTTTTTTTTTTGGTGCAAAATGTGTTCTTAATTCTTATCACTTGTGAGGTAAGAATTGAAGAACATTTGATATGAAAAAGTGTAATTCTAACCAAGTACATGATCCCGATATTTTTTTAGGGCAACATGTGTTCAGATATCTCGGCTTTTCGTTGAAAATAAGAAAGATTGAATGTCCTGATGGAGCTTTTGAAGTGAGTAATATTCAGATTTATGGAGGGTTTGTCATTCATACAACATATTTTAGAGGAAAGAAGCAGGTTGACAATGATAGACGAACATTAATTGCTCCCAATCATACCTGCATGCACATCTTAAATTTTGCCCTAATTGTAAGGACTGAACATGACATACTTTGATTTACTCCCTCTTTTTCTCTGCACATGGCATCTCTCCATTTACTTTTGAAAAAGTTGCCCATAATTTAGGAATTTGGCAAGAATTAGCAAGAATTTAGAAACTCAGCAAGAATTTTTGAAGGTTGGCAAGAATTTTGGAACTTGTCAAGAAATTGGAAACTTCGGCAAGAATTTTTAAACTTGGCAAGAAATAAATGCTGGTAAAAACTTGGGAAGAATTTGGCTAGATTTCGGACAGTTAGTAAGAATTTCAAACTTTGCAAGAAAACTTTGTATGTTGGCAAGTTTGAGAAATCGGCAAAAATTACGCTCCACTAAGTTTGAATTCGGAATTTTCTTACCTTCCATACCATAATCATTACTTGGCATGAATTGAGCAAGAACTTATGAAACTTGCCAAGAATTAAGAAATAAATTTGGAAAGTCGACAAGAAAACTCGGAAAATCATTTTACTTTTTCTTACACTCTCTCTCTTCTCACATTTTCTCTCTCTCTCTCTCTCTCTCTTTCTTGATTCCAGCACCTTCTCTCTCCTTCTCTCTTCTTTTTTCTTTTCTTTTTTTTCTTTTTCTTTTCCAGATTTTCTTTTCTTTTTTTTCTTGTTTTTTTCTCTACTTTGTATATTTTTCGCAGACTTGGTAAGAATTAGATAAATTCTTACCAAGTCTATTTGGCATATTCTTTCCTTCTTGTCAAGTCTACTTTGTATATTTTTCGCAGACTTGGAAACTTGTGTGCAAGTAGTAAGAAAAATGTATTTCTTATCATGGTTGTATTTTAATATATTGACTATGGTCAGAAAAATATTATTTCCTACCATATTCACAAATTCTAGCCAAGTACAACACTAGAAATAATAATTTCTACCAATTGAACTAAGGAAGATAAGAAGATTTCTAATTCTTACCATCATTAAAAAAATTCCTACCATTTTTAAAAAAATCTTACCAACAAATCATACATAAATCTCTAATACGCGGAAGGAAATAAATGTTCAAATTCTAGCCAAGTTCAAAAATTCTAGCCAAGTACAACATCATAAATTATAATTCCTACCAATAACTAATGAACATTAAGAAATTTTCTTGTCACAGTCTACAAAAAAGGTAAGAAATAATATTATTAGAGTAAGAAATGTGTATTAGATTAAGAAATAAAAAATAGTATTAAATATACACGAGTTGGTCGGAATTACAAAAATCTTACAATGAATGGTAAGAAAATTTCTAACCGAATGATCTGAGATGGTAAGAATTTGGTAAATTCTAATCACGCGTGTCGTCTTCTCCGGCGTGTCATCTTTTCCGGCGTGTTTCTCCCTCGTTTCTTCACCAAAATAAGTGAGCCACCCCTTCATCTCTTCGTATTTCTGAGAAGAACAAAGCCCAGTGGTCAATTACATCCTAGATTTGTGTAAAAGATCCAGATCTATGTGAAAACCTTAGATCTCAGCACAGGATCGTCGCCGCATCCTCCAGCAAGCCTCGCCGCAGTCTCCTTCAGCAAGCCTCGCCGACGGGAGTAAGTCAGAAAACTAGCCCATCAAATGCCGCGTAGGGTTTATGGCTTTAACATTGAAACAAAGAGAAAGAGAGGGGGGCGACAGAGTAACAGAGAATAAGAAGATGAAGCAAAAAAAGTGAAGAAGACTCGACGCCGTCTTCTTCAAGAAGCGTCGCTGCAGTGATTGCGTCGGAAGAGAGAAAAAGAGAAAGAGGGGGGGAGAGAAACACTGATAAAAAATAGCTGAAAAAATGTAAAACATAAAAGATGAGAAAGAAGGGCACTTTAGTCCTAATTTTGAAAGTTTGGACAAAATTTAGTTTTTGTTAAATCTTGGACAACTTTTAATTTGGGCATATATTCATGGATAGTCTAGTATATTACCTCCTTTTTTATGTAATGTATGTGGGGCCCATTTATTCACACATCACTAACCTCAAATTGTGTTGGTCGGGACTTGAAAATTGAATTGATCCGAATTTTTATATCTTTACTTTTGTTTTTAATGTTTTGAATGAATGTGGAATAAAAAACATGAAAAAAACAAAACACAAAAAAACAAAAAAAACAACTCACCGGCCCACACATCCGGAAACCTCACTCAGCGCCCACCCTCACACACCGCCCACCCTCACCACCGCACACCCTCACTCAAACCCTCCCCCTCCCATTGCAGCTCACTGGCCGCCCCATTTTCCACCTCCCTGTTGCTCCACTTCCATAAACTCATTTCCGAGCCGTCTCACCGCCGAGCCCTCTCAACACCTCACCACCGGCAAGCAATTCCTCGGTGACCCACTACCCACCGACATCCATACCCCACAACTCCACTCCGACCCACTTCCCACCGTTCTCCGTCGTCTCCACCCATTACTGCCGGCAACGACGCCTTCGCCACCCACCCACCTAGTCCTCTCCGCCTTCGTCGTTGCTGCCTACTGCCGGAGTAGCACTCCGTCCCCGCCGTCACCGGATCATTGACAATGGCATACGATTTGGAGGAAGAACTCACCGACGAAATATTGGTGAGTTAAAAATAATTTACACTTCGGACGCCCTCACCGCCGGCAAACATGGCCAGAAACTTCCCACCGCTAGCCGGAAAAAATTCGACGGCGGCGGTAGAAATGTCCAGAGATGGTGGTGGGGCGGTGGAGGCGGCCATAAAATTTATATTACTTGTTTCTTATTTTCTAGCTTATCCACCGCCGGCCGCCGTGGCCGTAATTTTCCCACCGCCGGCAACATGTTATCGCCGGCGGTGGAACATTTCCGGCGACTTCCGCCGGCGGTGAATGTTTTACTTAAATTTCTTAAATTTCTGGTTAGGTTAGTTTAATTTTAGGCAATATTTCATAATATTTGATTAGGTTAGTTTAATTTTAGGCAATGTTTCTTAATTGATTAGGTTAGTTTAATTTTAGGCAATGTTTCATAATATTTATAATTAATTAGTTGATAATTAGATTAGTACTTTGGTTACTATAGAAATTAGTTTAGTAATTGTTAAATAATTAAATTATTATTTTCGGGAATATGTAAAAAAAAATAGATCCAATCTAATTTACACAATTTAATAAGTTTGGAACTTAGAACATATGATTAGATTAGATTAATTAACTCAATTATTCATTCATTCTAATCATTACATTAGTTCTTATAACAAATTATTAGATTAGTATTAATTACTTGTACATATATGATGATGAAATAGAGATTAGTATGACTAATTGTTAGATTAGTATTAGATTAGGTAATCCACCGCCGGCCGCCCTCACCGTAATTATCCTACCGCCGGCAACATGCTACCGCCGGCGGTGGGACATTTCCGGCGACTCCTGCCGGCGGTGATTGTGACTGAAAATTCACATTTTTTTAACAAAATGAGATTTATGAATTTTTGATATATTTTTTATTTCGTTTACTTAAATTTCTTAAATTTTCGCATTCATTAATTTATTAGTTTAGTTTGATTAGTTTAGTTTGATTTTTGGAAATATGTTTATAAAATTAATCCAATCTAATTTACACAATTTATTTAGTTTGGAACTTCGAACATATGATTAGATTAGATTAGATTAGATTAACTCAATTATTCATTAAAATAGAGAATAGTACGTCAATTTATTAAATTAGTATTAGATTAGTTCTTATAACAAAGCTGTTATTAGATTTGTATTTGTTTTGCTTGTAATTCGTGTATTTTATGCAATTTATGAAGAATCTATTTTTTTATTTATGAAAAAATAGGTGTTGCCAGCACCAGGGTATCGTCGCCCACATTATATCAACCAGCCAGCAAAATCAAATACATGCTATTACATTGACCAGTTGGAGGGCATCAGGAGCACATTATTCAACTCCGGGGGTAATGCTTTAGTTGACAGCTTCAGAGAGGGACCTTTCGGTCATTTTATCGGTTGGAATCCAAAGAGGAGCTACGGGGGCATACTAAACAGTATAATGTCTCGGGCAATTTATTCAAGACATGGAATTTGGTTTCACATCGGTGGTCAAAATATAGAGTGCTCCCACGATGATCATGCCTTGATTACTGGATTGAAATTCGGGCCTACAACATTTGATCCTTGTCGTAGGCGTAATCCTAGACATTCACGTGTCTAGCAAGTTGTTTGTGGAGGGGCAAATGAGAGCTCCAACACATTGCTCTAGATGTTGAATCAAAATCCTAGCCCCTTTGGCGACCCAGACGGTGATATCCACTTGCGACTGGCGAACATGTTGAGCCAATAATTTCCTTCTTGGCCACGATTCTTGAAAACCACCGTACACTTGGTTGTGGTTCTTAGCTAACGACATGCACACCTTTATTGAATTTCCGTGGGGTGCATACACTCACAAGACTCTGCAGTATTATGTGAGAAAGTTTGGTGGGACCGATACGAAATATTATTTTCGTGGTCTGACATGGGTGCTCATTGTATGGGGGTTTGAGATCATTCCAGGGCTCGGCAATGTAGCTGGGATTGCAGTGGCGAGTAATTTGTATCCCCATTTTTTGAGATGGCATTACAGGGTATCGTTCAGACGTACGACTGATGAGGAGCCATAGGAATTGTTTGATGACATTGAGGGAGCCCTTCAGAATGTAATACCCGACGCACATGAGGTTGAAACAGTTTGGTATCGCTCCGTAGATGTCGAGGATTCTTACTCCATAATATTTCACGAGCCGGTGAACGCAATCTTCGTCCTCATCGTCTTCAAATAGAGACCATTCATTTTCAGCCTCCTCATCACTTTCTCCTTGGTCGTTGAGATCCGGGATTGTATGATGTAATGAATCCCCGCCGAGGTTGATATCACCTTCATAGGCATCTCCCGTCCAATTTGAAGAAGCTGCAACACTCCGGAGCTGCTCGAGCACGGACTGCCAATCGGTGCCATCGGTGTCATGGCCAAATGATCTCTCGTACGGCTGCTCTTGATAGAACGTAGGGACATATGAAGAGGATGCCCCTCCATGTGAAGATGATGCCCCATCCCTCGAACACGTGTAAACTCTTGGAGTAGCATCTATACTGCATAGCTGAACTAGTTGCTTGTCGGTTCTCATCAATGATTTGACAATCCGTCCCCTACTCGATGTTGTTAGATAGAAAATATTATAATCACCACCTGAGCTGTTATAGTAAAGCGATATGTGATATCTCAGGTTGTACATCGTGATTGCATTTCCAAGTAAGAGGATATCTAACTCTATGGCGCCATTATAGATACAATCATTCCAATAGCCTCCGTAAATCACTTTCACGTACACGAAATCCATCCGTAAGCAAATAAATTTAAAAAATGTGTACATGTTAGATTTAATTAGGAGAATAATTAATGTAATTAAATTTAAACTATTAATTTATGAAGTACTAAATCCAAAAATAATCATTTAAATAGATATAATATGGAAAATAAACATGCAGTTATGTATAAAATAATTTTATAAGCAAAATAAACTTGTCCACCGCCGGTGGAAGTTGTCGGAGCTATCCCAGAGTTCCGGCAACTTCCACCGGCGATGGACTACCAAACTTGATTTATTTATATAACTAGGTCAATAACAACTAAAAAAAAACATAATAGCTAAAATATTTGAGAATTACCTAGAAGAATAAATGCGAATAAGAATTCTCTTATTCCGGTGGTCTGTTGCTCTTTGCTGCTTCTTCCCACCAGTTAGGAAATGAAAATGCTTCCTATCCGCAATTATCTCAAAAAAAACATATATACTGTAATAATTTTTTTAATGCAATTTGATTGTGATTGTATTGTATAAGAACCGTTATATATATTGTGACGAGATTTGTTAATAGCATATGATACCCCAATTAATAGTTGTTCATATAAGAAGCCAACAACCCATCATTCAATAATTTCTGAAACAAATTAAAATTGTACGTACTTACGCATGCATGCACGGCCGCCTAGTCACTTCATGTCATCAACAAATTAAAGAAAGAAAAGTAAATCAACATGTATTACATCAAAAGTGAGGTCCAATTTATATTATTTAAAGAAATTAGACATTTTTAACATGTATACTTAAAGGAGGTACATCTCACATCCCCTTTAACAGAGGGGTATTTATAATTATTAAGACCTTTTCTATTTTTTTTTTTTGCCTCGTGCATTTAGTCATTCACTTCTCATGATCAGTTGTGCTGTCGTCATCCATGAAATATATAAATAAAAATATTATTTTTCATGGAGGAAAAAATGATATATACGCTGTGGGTTCAAACCCGAATCCGTGCCTCGAAATGGTTATGGGACAACTTTTTATTTTATTTTATTTTATTTTATTTTATTTTGGTTTTATTCATTATATTTTACTACTATTATTTTTAAGAAAATCTTTGAATTGGTTCAATTTAATTAATTGCCATTAACTATTTAAAGACGCCACCCTTAGCAATTGTCCACATGCTACCATGCACAAAATTAGAATATGAGAGAATAAAAGAAGACTGTAATTAATTTTTTTATATATACAATTTGAACCACGTTTTTCCAATAGTGAATGCATATGGTGAATTCGATGTTATATTTACTTTTTTTTTTTTTTTTT
>CM038110.1:27429295-27475444 GCA_001642375.2 Mentha longifolia | reverse complement strand
AATAAGTTTTACCCACTCTGATGGGAGACAATAATTTGCTGAACTTTCAGTTCGTCTTATATTAGTATTAATCCCCTAGACTGGAAGAAAAATTAGAGAAACCATAATCAATGTATGAATCTTCTCATTCAGGACTTCTATCAAACTCTTGGAGTGCAAAGCAAGAATATTGAGAGCAAACAGAAGTTCAGGTTTCACAGATAGAGATTTACCGAGCAATGCAAGATTGGTCAAATCTCTGCTAGCTTATATAGGTTTCCTTACATAGTTTTTGCAATTTATTCTTGATTTATTGAAATGCTTTTGCCCTGTGTGCATACAAACTGTTGTAAATTCTGAATAAAATTGAGGCTACTATCATAACAAATCACATGTTGCATTGAACTTATGTCCTCAATATATGTCATATATCTCCTATATATATACATATATAATCAAGAAACATCACATAAAACGGATCACAATCGAACAATTTAAGAAACTATGTTCTAAGTGACAAATTACTACTACCTGCTCAAATGCGATCCACCTAAACAACAGTAGAATGGCAATCAACAATACTAGGAGGGGTTCAGCTCATCATCTGGTCGGTCTATTTAAGGATATCTACATATGTAGCACATGATATTATGATTAAGCCTGGCATAAATTTGAGTTTAATAAAAGTGTACAAAGCATTTACAGTATAAGCATAAGTTGGTGAGAATCACTTCCACCAATTGAAGCTCAAGAACTCTACCGACAACCAGAAGAAACTGGTAAACCCAACTCCCATTGCTAATTCTTTACCTGCTGATCTGGATTAGGAGTAGAGTAATAAGTCAGCAAAACTACTCAAAGGCCAATGATGATTCCAATTTCTAATTTTTCTTGTTATAACATGAATGTTTGAAACATATATATGGTTAAATCATCCTCCTGTTGAAATTCTTCAATCCAAGTTCGACAACCTTATTACTTTGCAATGCGAGTCATTGAAGGGAAAATGATAATTAACTATGGAAAGAAACAATACGATAAGAATAAGTTTTATACCATTCATAAGTGTCATGAGGCCTTCAAAATCATAAGTGCACGTACCTTACTGTTGGTCCTTAGATAATCGTTCTTCACTCCATATGCTGATTCACCAACAACATAGGATTGTGGAGGGACGTAATTCTTCAGAAGGGGCACCCTATCTGGCAGATACTCGTCATCACTTTCATAGTATCTATCAGAATGTGGACCTAAAGCTTTGAGTATAGTAGCCAATAACATACTTAGTCCCTGCATGCAAAACCATCACCCTCAGTAAGAAAGGCTAATAAGATCACGATATCTCTCTCTCTCTCTCTCTCTATATATATATATATATATATATATAATCGTGATTTTCTTCCTTAAAAAGAGGACATCTGCTAAATATAACAATTCAAGGTTTGCTATATTTTGGTAGGACACTAACAGTTTTGCTACACGCCTATTGCAGTTTCGTGATATAAGATATTAAGATGTGATATAGATGCTACTCTAATATTCTAATCAGCTCAACGGTGACTCCTCAGTATCTTTGAAATGCCAAAATTAGAAAATTTTGACATTACAACAAGAGTGCAAAAAGGCACAACCTGATGAGCTCAATAAAAATAGCATACCCATGAAATGATTTCATAAGATTACCTTAAAGAAAAATACGAGATGGAAAGAGATCGTATGCGTAAGAACAATTATGAAATTATATTGAAGGTCCATACTACATGAAAGAAATAGATGACAAGGATATCTTCTAAGTAAGCAGCGCTTTCGTTCTACTTCTACCAGACTTTCCTTTCCATTTTTCTACTGCTGATTCTCTTTAATTGGGAGTAACTGGTTCGTCCATGTGTTCAAGGATCAGCAGTACATACAAATAAATATATACATGAGAGAGAGAGAGAAGAGAGAGAGAGAAGGATTGTGCAGGAAAAGGAAGGGAGTAGACCTGTACCAGCCACCACTGTCAAGCCAATCCATTTGCATATGTCAAAATTGTCCTTGACAAAGTCCTTCAACCGATCAAGATTCCAGTTGCGTCTGTTGGGAAGTCCTAACAAAAGAACAACCAAATATAACGATTTCTTAACCTCAAACAGTACCTTTCCATATTCAGAGAGAGAAGCATAATTAGTGCAAAGTACCTCTTGCCAGCTGTGGTTCAAGAATACATCTGCAGTAACTGCAGCTTCCCACGACAAATAGCATGAAGACAAAAGCCATGTACTATGATGGTTAGGTCAACATAAAAATTTGATATGTTCTTTGCTAGGTGACTAAATCAACGGCATACTAAATCTTCAAAACATCAACTTGCCTGAATCAACTAGGCATTACACACAATACGCTAGAACCACGTCATAACACAACAACACAAAGCTGAAAATGAAGAAAGCATGAGTTCTCAGATCTAAAGGAGATAGAGTGTCATCCGAACATAACATTTCAGCAATACTTGGTCCAAATTCAAAAGGCGCATCAATCAAGGCAGAAGCAAAATGCAGCAGCTACAAAAGTACTACAGACCAGATAATCAAGGTACTTCAGCATCTCAGTCTCAACCTACCACTGCAAAACTACAACATGACTCTAGCACATTAAGGACCGTATACAGCATTCAAGTCAAACCAAGAACCAAACAAATCGACAATAAGGATACAATGTACAAGCAACAGCCATTGGCAGTCTCCGCAGCGATGTGACCGGAGCACGTGATCACGCACAAACTAGCACCAAGGCCCAGAATAGTGTATATAAACCTGTATTGCAATTTACCATTAAACAAAACCAAAAGAATAGCCAACTATTCAGCTCAAGGAACAGAAATAGCCAATTACTTCAAACATACGCAGCAAAAGAAAAAATATAAAACTACTCCTCCCCATAATTGGCCCCACAAAGGCATCCACAAATAGGTCCAAACCAGCAACAATTAAATCTGAATCACAAACACCAGCAGCGAACAACACTCGTGATATATACTTACCACGGAACGGGGACGGTATCCGATTCGTCGGTGCGGAGCCAAACTCTGAACATCCAAAGAGAGTAGATGATCATGGCGATACCCACCATTCCGAGGGCGGAATTGACCAACTTAAGCATAGATTGAACGCAGCTGCGCGCCATTCGACCCATTTTATAGTCTTTCAACAGAAGTTGTCAATTTCCAGAAAGAGGCAGCTCCCGAAGAATTGATCGGCGATGGAGGAAATGGGGATCGGGAGCCGCAGGGGAAGAAGATAACCCTAACTGGAGAAATCAGAGTCAGGGTTAGCGTTAACGTAAACGGATAGGAATGAAGAAACAGAGGTCTAATTTTCGAATTCTAAATTACACATACCAACATTTCTGGAAATAAGCGTCTTTCCGATTTTCAGGGTCGTCCATATTTCTATTTTTTTATTGACTTTTTTTAATTTAATTTATTTAATAGCTTCGTTGCGGCAAAGGTTGCTGTGGTGTAGTGGTTATCACGTTAGTCTTACACACTAAAGGTCCCCAGTTCGATCCTGGGCAGCAACATCTCTAATTTTCTTCTTATTTTACTTGTTTTATTCACAGTTATTATCTGAAAATTATTTTTTTTTCCCTCATTTTATTCACTATAGATTATTCATTTTATTTTATTTTGGCCATTAATTATCTGAAATTGATTTTTTTTGCCTCATTTTATTGACTTTATAGAGAGAGAGAGTTAAAGATTAAAACAAGCTCCATTAAATTAAAATGTACACTCAATACTATTTTATACTTGCATTACTTGTTTGTAGTTTCATCACCATTTATTTCTGAAAATGAATTTGTTTTCCTCATTTCTATTGACTAGAGAGAGAGAGAGTTTATTTTTTGAGAATTACAATTCAAATTTATTACAATTATAGCACAATTCTACTCATATACATGAGACAACTACTCCACACATATCGGTGGGAAATCTACACCACACAAAGGTGGGAAAACTACTTCACACGTCATATGCCGGCAGTCGGAATTGAACCCGAGACCTCTCACTAGTGAGAGATATTGGAGAGAGTTAAAAATTAAAACATGCTCCATTAAATTAAAATATACACGTAATATGAGTAAAGGGATGATCATGAAAAGTCCATCATATAAATAAATTCTTAAAGGGACTTCAGATACATAAGAACATCAAATTCTTTCAATACACATTCTATATTTCTATTCACTGCAATCTCATTGCTCAAAATCCTCTAGAAAAAGGTTCCTTTTGAATGCGCTACTTCTGCAAAATTCTCCGAACTTGTCAAAGACCTTGCCGATTCCAGTGAACTTTGTGATCCTGGATCCATCCAAAGATCGATCATGTTTCAACAATTTACTTCAGTATCAAGATCCAAATACATTCTGTAGGCATCCCTATCTAATGAGTAGTAGCTTTCTACTAAACTATCCACTTGAAAATCGAGCTTCTTGTACAGATTCAAGGCTGCAGTCCTCAAGGGATCTACATGAAGTGATATTCGGTGAATCTTTCTAGTTTTACATTTCTCTATAGCTGCTTTGAGCAATGCTTCCCCATGACCCAGACCCCTGTAGTTCTCTTTCACTGCATACCATTTTCGGGAACGAATAACAATAGTGTTACAAAAATATATTACACTGCTCAATGTGCCAATGATCAACATTCCAATGATATCGAAATTAGTAGAACTAGAATCAAGAGGATAAATAAGATTTCTGACATATATATATTTTCTAGACTAAGAGAGTGTTCAGAAAAGTTTAGAATCTCGCTCTCATATTACACGGGATATCCAATAGCTTATGACTTATCATAAGCTGTTCATTTCTTGGACTCTTGAAATAGTATATGTTTATCTTATCATAGTAGAAAGTAAAGTAAAATGGATCTTATCATACTAGAACTAACTTGATTTTAAAACTTAACATTTAAAAGCTCTTTCTTTTCCCTCTGGTCATGCTAACTACATCATTGACACATTTTTTTATATCTTATTTAATCTGAGAACATCATGAATCTTTACTTGAACAAGGTATGTGTTCTGAGATTTTCCAGGAACGTATTTAAGGCAGAAGAATTTAACTCTGTATGCCATGATTTAATACAATTTTTTTTCTGAACGAGAGTCGAACTAAATGTTTTGTATCCCATAAAGAGAACTATTTTATAAGAATATAGCCAAAGTCATCTATTGCCGAAATTCTGAAATACTTATATAAGGATCTATTGATCAAATGAGTTTTTTCTTATACTGGACTTCAATAACCACCTCACTAAGAGCTTGCTTGGTATGGTGGAATGGAATGAGGTGGAATGGAATGGAGGTAGAAATGTCTACATAATTTCTACCTCCATTCCATTCCACCTCATTCCAAGCACCACCTAAGTTCTTTACAACTTTTCTCAGTTTAGCAGCCATCAAACTGCATTCCTCAGAGGTAAAACTCAGCAACATTACCATTTTTTGCCAGCTCAATTAGCACGGAAGCATTGAATTTCCAGTACAATCAATATAAAGCTATTCTAAACAAACAGAAAACACTAATACTCGTTCAAAATTCTTCTATGATAGAGAGAATTAACAAAGAGGCATATCTACCAAAGCCCTTCGCCATCAAAATCCCACATAACTAAGCAAGACACCATAATCCCCAATTCTGCTTATCACATTCTCGGTCACATAAGCTTCATTCAAGCTAAAAAATTTCACACACACACATACACATACACATCTATATGTTGAAAAACACAATTGAGAATAGTTGTAAACAAACATTTTCAAATTAAAATCAATCGTGGCTGAAAGTGAGAGAAGAGAACTAACCTGCAAGTTTTGTGATGGAAGCGTTGAGCGAAGACGGCCATGAATACATGACGTATCCAGCAACTTCGCCTGCGATTAAGGAGTAGATCAAGCCGCCGTTCCTCTTTTTGGCCTCTTCTTCGAATGATTTTGCAAGGGATTCGTGCTTCGGGAACACCTTTTTCTCTATCCTCACAATTTCTTCCACAATTTTTCCCCAATCGCCAGAATTTCTGTGCAGCTCCAATATCTCGCTCTTCACCATTGAAGTAATTGACAGGGTTAATTGAATTGAGCTATTTACGTAAACAAAATTAAACAATCATATACTCCTGATAAACAAAATTAAAGTAATTAATCCATTCCAACATTAAAATAAAAGGTGGGACCCTTTTGAGAACTTCAACATTATCAAATGTAAAAATTATTTATCTCATATTTTAAAAAAAATTATGACCTCAAAATTAGAAATTACACACCTTTAACAAATTTTATGTAATTGATTTACGGAGTTGGGTGCTCATTCGTAACTCGTAAGTACTCGTCATGCAAGTTTCCAAATGTTCCATAGCCCAACACCCTCATAGCTGCAGTATATTTTGGATCTCAAGCATTCTAACGACCAACGGCATCATGCTTTTGTTGGAAAAAATCATCAGTTTCAACGAGCTTGTTCATTACACATAGGAATAAGTCATGAACTTTTTTTCCATAACACAACATCCTTTTTGGTAGGTGCTAACAATGACATTCGAACTAACGAAACAATAAGTAGACATTAGTGTTATGTCTTCACGATATGTCCAACCTTGTGAAGTATTTGAAGTTCTTTTAGAGGTATTTTGAGGAGATAGTTGATTTTCGGGAATGAGAGAATTAGTAGGAGTATGTGAAATTCGAGAATTCACACCGAAATCGGTATTTGAGAATTTATCAGAAGTTGAATAATTCTCAAAACTAGGATAATAAGCTCGAAATGGATTGAATTTTTGATAATTGTAAAAAGAATGACTACCCGGATTCATACGAAAATACAAAAAACTACAAGGATAGAATTTGAAAGTGTGTGAAAATGTATCATATTATGTGTAGAGAAAGAAAGATCATATTATGTGTACAGAAAGAAAGATAGCATCTGAAAGTGTGTGAAAATATATTATATGTGTAGAGAAAGAAATATAGAATATGAAAATGTGTGAAAATGTATTATATTTGTCTTTATTTATATTGTTGGTCCCAAAAATAGTTCATTGGTGTATTTGGGAGGGGGAATACATCAATTTCCAACAGTTTTTGATTTTGTGCAAACTGACTGGTACTAACTGACCAAGGCAAACTGAGTCAGAGAGTTTGATCAGAGTGAGAGATCAGTTTATCCAACTCAGACAGTGAACTGTTGAGTTTGTTAAACAGAACTGGAGTGTGGAAGTTGATGGCTAGTGTTGGAAAACTCTTTAGAAAATTCTTTTATCTTTTAAACTAACAGTTTGTTGAATGCATGCAGTATGCTGAGTATGTTAATTTGACAGTTTATAACAAGTAAGCAGTAAAGAGAGTTTAAGAGAGAGAGAGAGAGAGAGAGAGAGAAAAGAGTTTATCGTGGTTCGGAGATAACCCTCCTACGTCCACGTCAGATCTTGCGATCTGAAATCCCTTAACCTTGAATTTCCTTCTCTCTTCTTTATACTGGTTGAGCACCAGCCTTAATCTTTCGTCAGTTCCTCGACGAAGATTAAGCATGAGTTATGGATCATGACCCTTACAAACTTTCTTACAACTTACAATACACAGAAACTGTTGTCCTAATCTAACTCAAAGTCTATCCTAACTTTGTAGAAAGAAATTACAAGCGATAGTCTCTACACAAAGCATGAACCAATGGAACAGTAGAAACTCTCTAACAATCACTTGAGCAGCAGTAAACGCTCAAGTAATTTGGACCAGAATATTGAACTCTCACTAAGTACTCAACACTTGGGAAATTATCTTGATTTCGAGCGTTGAGTTGAAGGCTTATAATGCTTGAGAATTCTGCAGTGATTTGGCTTTGAATGTTAAATTTCCCGTAAGAACTCCGGTCGTGGGAAGCGGTATTTATAGGCGAGAAATCAAATTATAGCCGTTGGATGCGTCAGAACAATACTCTGACGCATTGTACTTTCTTCCTGTTGAGGTAGTTCAGCTTGCTTCAAGAGATGCATGAGCCAAATCGATCAACCTATTTAGGCAGGTTGAAGCTACCTCTTCAAACTGGAGTCTTCAGCGAACTTCTTTCAATCTGCGAGTCTTGAACTCTTCAAAGCAAGTGCTGAACTCCTACAATCTATTTTACTAAGATCTGCCAATGCGAAATCACCAAACTGGGCTATACATGACAGTTTGATCTAGTAACCTTATTCTAGAAAAAGGTTCAAAGCTTCTAAGTGTTGTTTCGATAAACATCATTAAAACTCACGAACTGAGTGGGTTCCCAACATATAGAAAATGAAAAATCATGAATTTTGGTATAATTATTTTTTATTATTATCTAAAATATAAAACATAAAGTTATTTATTTGAAAATCTAAATAAAATTTGATAAACAACTGAGAAGGAGACAAGTGTCACCCAGTGTTCTAAAAGACACTAAACGCTAGTAGGGCGGCGGGGTGAGGATTAGCATCTAGGCGGGCTTCTGGGCAGATCTAGGCGGATTAGAGCTATTATGCATATTTTTTTACTATTTTATACAATGTCAAATAATTTAAACATTTAGTACTTTTAATTTAATTTTTTAATTCATAATAAAAGTTAAAAACATAAAATATACGGAATACTAATTAATAGTTCAAATTTCTATAAATTTTTATATAAAAATTAAAGATAAAAGTATATTGTTATTGCACCAAACCAAATTAAATCATCCAAATATAAATAAATAAATAAACGAAATCAAATCAAGATGCACTCTTACTTGCAATTAAATAAATGATTATTCAATAGATAATAGATAGAAGAATTATTTTATCTATTGTGGGATAGTAAATACAATATACTCCCTCCGTCCCACTTAAATAGTCCATCTTTTTTTATTGGTTTGTCCCATATAATAGTCCACTTTCCTAAAATGGTAAAAATCTATCTCACAACTAATACTATTTTAAAATTCTTTATCTTTACTTGTATTGGTCTATGTGTCAAAAGCAAAGTGGATTATTTAGGTGGGATGGAGGGAGTATATGACAAACTTAAAAAACTACAAAATCTACCCATATTTTCAAATTACTTCTCAATCTACCCTTAATTTTACTTTACAACACTCTCTCTCTCTCCTCTCTCCTCCTCCTTTGACTTTGACTGACACACACACACGTGACATGCCTCTCCCCTCATCTTTTTATTTTTTGTTTTTTTTTCCTAAATTGTTTTTATCCTTTACTTTTTATTTTCTCTTTTCATTTTTCTATTATATCTTCTTCTTCTTCTTTTTCTTTCCTTTTTTGTTCATTTTTTTCTTTTTCATTTTTCCTTTTCCTCATTTTAGATGCTTTTCTGAGCTTTTTTTTTTTTGTTTTTTTTATTTTACTAAAAGTCGATTTCGAATTTAGAGATGGAAAGAAATTGACAAATCCTTACCAAGTGAATTTGTCGAATTCTTACCAAACGGTTTTGAAAATTTAAGAAATTGACAATTTTTACCATTTGGTAAGAATTTAATATTTTTGTATGTGATCGTAACATTTGGTAAAAACAAATTAATTTCTTATCTATCTCGAATTTAACATTTTTTGTATAAAATATGAAATTATTACCAACTATAGGTAATATTTCGAATTCGTTCCAAAGTTGGCAAGATATCGATGCAATCTTGTCATTCATGGTAAGATAGTTGGTAAGATATCGAATTACAACTAACTCCAAATATCTCCAAAAATTAAAACAACAAGAAGGCAAGAAATGGGGTGAGAAATAGTTAGGTATTTGCCTACTGATGGTAAGAAATCGTTAATTACTTGCCCCCAGAAGGCAAGAAATGAGGTGATTTCTTAGATTAATTAAGAAATTGTTTAAAAGCCACATTACAAATTGACTTATAATGACTTCTTATTGAAAATAAATGCTATGTAATAAACAGTTGAATGTTTTGTACACTCACAATGCACAATCATGTAACAAACACAGAAACACTATATATGAAAACTTCAAAATCTAGAAACAAAACACTCACCACATCTACAACTCATTTATGGTAAACTCTTACTTACTGACGGCAAGAAATGATTAACTTCTTGCCTTGATAAGACAAGAAATGACGTAATGCAACTATAATTAACTGGGGAAAAGACGAGACATGAAATTACACTATTTATTACCTAATGATGGTGAGAAATCATTAGTTACTTGCCCGTAAAAGGCAAGAAATTTCAATGTCTTATATAGTTGGTAAAAATTTCGTACAATAATTTTCATCTCGATTTGACCAAAATTGCCTCTTTCTCTCTCTAGAACTCAATTCATAAAAAACAGAATTGCCTCACAAAACCTAATGAATTAAAGTAGGTAAAAGAACAAGAAACCATTTCTTGAACTTAACTCCAATCAAACAAAATAGAACTCAACTCCAATTGAAAATTTGAGAAAGACTAAGCAAAAATATATCTACAATTTTAATAAGTGATTCATACATGATAAAAAAACATAACTAAAATAGACACAAAAAAGGGCAAATTACATAGACACACACGCACAGAAACACACACAAGCAATACACACACAAAAACACACACACACACATGCACAACAATACACACACACACAAAATCAGGAGTGAAAGAAGAGCGCCGCCGGTGAGAGGAGGTAGCAGATCTGATGCGTTCCTCGCCGTAATAGCACAGTGATGGTAACGGCGACGACGGAGATGCAGCAGGGGTGGCTGCCGGCGTCTTGATGCTTGTCGACTTCGATTACGGCAGCGCTGCGATGTTCCTCCCCTCCATTTAAGTCAACGCCGCTGCAATCCAGTTCAGCTCCTCGCCTTCGTCGTCTACAAAAGATCGCCGGCGACAGAGAGATGCTTGTGTGGAGGAAAATCAGAGAGAGGAGAAAGAAGAGAGAAGAGTGAGGGGAGAGAACACAAATAAAACACGCAGAGAAGAAAATGTGAGGGATGAGAGATAAAAACAAAATGAGGGGTACTTCTGTCCACCCACTCAAAAATTGGGTATTATTTGTCCATCCTTAAATTTGTCATATATTTTGTATTCCTTATCTAGGCTTAGGTATATTGGGGTATTTCCTCTAGATAATAACTCCACGTAAGTCCAGTTGTCCAGCACAAAACTCGACACTTCAATCTTCAAAAAATCAAGGAGGAAGTAAATATTTATTGAGTTTGAAGAAAAACAAAAACCTTAATTAATCAATATCGCGGAGAAGCTGGAATCGGTAGCTGCAAGCGGCAGCGCAGGCTCGTGGCGGCGGCGGCGGCGAGGGCTCATGGCGGCGACGATGCCGGTGGGTGTGGAGGAGTAGTTGCGATTCGCAACTGTAGGTCGTAGCTGGAGGGAGAGCGCCGATTAGGTAAGTTTTTTTTTTTTTTAATTTCACTTTTCAATCTTATTTTTTTAATCCTAATTATCGCCCGGCTCACGCTCAGCCCACGTCCAACCCGTCTAGCTGCGTCCAGCCCAGTCACCAGTCCGATTTTTTCCGACTTGCACCGCCTAGTCGGCCTCTAGGCGGCCAACTTTTAATCTCCGCCTAGCCTTTCCGTCTTGGTAAAAATCAAGGCGCCCGGCAGCCGTCTAGCGCCTAGGCGCCGCCTAGGCGGCCGACTTGGCCGTTTTTTAGAACACTGGTGCCATCATCTCATCAGTCCATCCAAGATAACACCCTCAAATATTTGAGTAAAAAATATGTTTGCTATAGTAATGGAATCCGTAGGGGTGGAAACGGATCGAATATTTCCTGACCGATCCGGAGCCATATCCGGTAGGTATCAAATTCAGAATAAAAAAATTAGTATCCAGGCGGATACGTATACTGATACGGATAATTGAATTCGGATCCAGAATTGGATTCGGATTACATAATATCCGACTGTATCCGAGTTTTACCATATTTTATCGGATATTATCCGGATAACAAATCCAGATATCCGGATGTTTTAAATATATTTATTTTATATTATATATATATATAATATTACTGGTAAATTACTAATATCTATTTTAAAAGAAAAGTCAATATACGTTATTAAGCAGCCACCGACCACGATTTCTTCTTCGCATTTTCTTCTTCAGTTCTTCTTCACCGCTGCTCGCTACCACAAATGGATGAAGACCCACCATCACCGATTGACGTTGCCGTCGGCGAGGTGCCCAACGCAGCCTACAATTCACAACCTCTGAATCTCCTTCTCAAACCTAGCACAAACATTCAAGGAATTAGATTAACAATAAATTTAGGTATTTTAAATTAGTTGTACGATTTTACTTCGATTTGTTGATATTTTTCTGACTATTGATTTGGGGGAATTTGTTTGAATTAAACTTGAACTTGATTTGGGGAAGTTGTTCGACATTTTTTTTTGTATAATTTGGTACAAGATAGGGTCATATTTCAGCTCATATTTCTGTCATTTACAGTAAACTCGTGGCCTTATTTTTCGGCAATAGAGTTGATAAATCAAAGGCGAAGAAAAAATAGTCAACCCCTCTAACATAAATGACTTTTACTAAATTTGAGGCAAAGTTTCTATTTATTGCCACTTACTGTATGAATCTAAATATTATTGAATGCAATGAGTGATTATGCAATGAATTTGTACGATTTTGGGGTAATGATAAATATGAGGCAGAGTTTAATCAATTTATGTTACCCGTTCTGTTTTTTATTAAGGAATTATGTTCTAGACTTATGTTTGATGGTGCGCTTTATTCTTCATTAGCATTAGTTAAAAGAAACGTATGTATATTGCAGTATCGTTTAATGTTTTCATGAGTGGATGATTCTTTGGCTTAGGAGCAGTTTGTTTATTGCTTTATTCATGCTTGGGTTCTGATTTTATTTATCCTATTTGCTTCTTAATTATGAAACTATAAGATCGGGAATTTTTGCTTGCTCTTCTCCCTTCTTTATTCTAACATCTCAGATAGCTGCAGTAGGCTTAAGTCGTGCTTATACTTAGTTAAATTCTAATTTCAAATTCATAATTAATGGCTTATTGAAAAGTATGGTGTTGTAGTCTCAATTTGGAAGTTCAGTATAATATTATATATGTCTTCTTAGGCGTTATGTTGTGCTAGAGTGGTGATGGTTATGATGGATATAGATTTTAGTTTCATATTATTAGCAATAGATATAATTTTTATAATTTGCATTATAATTTCTATGAAGTATTGCGTAGGTAGTTTTTTTTATGTGTTTAAAATCACATCTTGATAATTTTCGTATGAAATATTGATAGGATATGGCCTAGCTACTAGGCCCAAACATCGAGCCCAATATATTGGGCTCCGACTGTCAAGCTCGGCCTATGCAGCTCGGCCCATTTAAGAGCCTTACTTGGCTCGGCCCAAACAGCCCACCTAGGCCGAGTCCACTTCGGCCCACCTCAAAGGAATCTCTACACCAAGACAACTCCTACATCGACTACAATTCAAGCTTCACAAGAGATATAGAAGCTCGGTGTTTATCCAATAAAGGAGCAAATCAAGCCAAAGAGTCCTAATAGGAAAAGACTTATAATCCTAGTCGAATTCCATATGTAAACACTTATAAATAGGGGTTTAGAATAGGTTGAAAGGGGAAGAATCTTTGTACAAGCTACACGCATATTAGCAATAATATTCATACTCTCTTTTGCTCCGTGGACGTAGATCTATTCCGGTAGATCGAACCACGTAAATCCTTTGTGTCCCTTTTTGTGTTCATTAAATCCCAGTTTTCGTGCATTAACTATCTTGTGAAAATAAGATCGATCACTGGCGCCGTTGTGGGAACATCAAATCTGTGAATCTCGATCAAATTTTGCAAGTTTGTTGCAATCATGATGGCCGGAAAATCAACACGATCTACTGCTGCCGCTAATAAGTCTGCCGCCGAGGCTGCCGCTGCCGCTACCGCAGCTAAGGAGAAGAACGCCCAGCAAAAAAATGCCCAGCAAACCTTTCATGAATCAACCGAAGCCTCCAGCCATCCGCCCAGCTCTAATCAAAAACGCCCCGGGAAAGAACATGCACAGACTCCTGAAGGACATGTGGGAGACATCTTGGTGGACCAGTTCGGCAAACCACTCTACCCCAGCCAGGAAGGTCACAATAGTGGTCATGATGAAGAGGAGATTCCAAAACTTCAACCGCATGAACTCGAAGACGCAGTGAAGAGTTTCCTCGCATATAAAGGCCCAGAATTCCTCCAGTTCGTCAACGAACAAAGAGCTGGAATACGGCATGGAGAACGTGGAGCCACATCCCATTCCCATCAGCAACACGACTCTCAAAGCATCCAAATCGTGGGCGCACGAGACGCGGCACCTCGTCAAAGGAGGTTCGATGATAAACGCCGAGGAAACTACAGACCTTCACCTCGCCGTAACATCACCCCACCTCGTCGTCACACTATTTCACCTCGGCGTGACGACGATCACCGAGGAGGGAGATTTACTGTTTATAGTAAAATCTCTACTCCCTTCACCAACTATACTCTACACTCCTCTCCTGGAGAAGTATCGAGTACCTCCGATCAAGCCTTACAACGGCTCATGTGATTCGAGGAATTTCCTGTCCCAGTATCAGTACAACATGATGAATCAAGGTCTCAGCGAGGATACCTACATGTGTAAGGTATTCCCCGAACTGCTCGTCGATAATGCTCGTAGTTGGTTCGATAGCCTGCCTCCATGCAGTATCGGATCATACGCAGACATACTTGAAGCTTTCAAACGCCGATTTTTCTAGAAAGCTGAGGCGAAAACCACCCCGGCCCAACTTCTTTCTATAAGGCAGAAACGAGGAGAGTCAATAAGCGACTTTATGACTAGGTTTAATGAGGAAAGCCTGAAAGTCGATCGCTTGACTGACGACGTCCTTATCTCGGCCTTCCAGAATGTCATCCAGTCTGGTGCACTCTACAAGGAGATCGTCAGGGAAGAGCCTCGGACATCGAAGCAGCTGTGGAACATCGCGGATCATTTCGCACGAGCAGATGAAGCGGATAGGAAGAAGCGCGAGGCTGATAAGCCTGAACCATCCGATCGGAGGAAAGAAGAGCGCCATGACCGAAGTCAAAGCCGCCAAAGTGCCTTAAATAGACTGCGGCGAGGCCCCCTTGAATCACGACTTGGGCCTCGGAAAACTCCGGAGAAGACCCAGCTTACACCACTAATGAAGCCGAGGATAAAGATTTATGAGCTTCATACCAACCTATTTCGGAGACCTCAACCCAGGTCACATGGCGGGTCAAAACGCCGATCTAAGGATAAATAATGTCGATTCCATGAGGATTACGGCCACGACACGGAGGACTGCAGGGAGCTAGCTGCGGATATCGAGCACATGGTACGCGACGGTATGTTTAGAAAGTACCAAAGTCGCGGCCAACATGATGTCCGACCTCAGGGTAGGGGAAAGCGCAGAAACCAAGGAGGGAACAATTGCGTCCCCCACGTCGACAAAAAGCCCAGGCCTAATGATGAGGAGGGAGACAAAGATCAACCCCAGATCGATGGAATCGTTACCGCTATTACCGGACTCCCGCAAGGAGCAACGAAGTCATCACTCAAGACCGAGGCCAGAAGTCCCCCTACTGACGAACCTTTACAAAAAAGGTTTAAAAAAGACGAGGTCATTACTTTCTCAGAGAAGGACCCAGTGCCACCAATGATACCTCACCAAGATGCCATTGTAATCGAGGCAGTGGTGGCTAATAAGCTCGTCCAACAAATCTTCATTGACAGTGGAGCCTCGATAAGTGTGTTATTTAAGGATTGCTTCGAGAAGTTCGGGGTCGAAGAAGCTCATTTAGTACCAGCACCAATTCCCCTGAAAAGCTTCGTCCAACAAGAGACGCAAACCGAAGGAATAGTCCAATTACCAGTGACAGTGGGGAAGCACCCATTGTCATCCACTAAGATGGTCAGCTTTTTCGTCGTTAAAGCAAACTCTCCCTATAACATTATCCTAGGAAGAGATTGGTTGGTCACTGTGAAGGCAATATGCTCGGCGTACCACCTAACGATCAAAATTCCATCGAAAAATGGGATAATTATAGTTCGCGGCGACCAAAAAAGAGCGAAGGAGTGCATGCAAATCGCCCTACGAGGTGTTGGAACACCTCAGCATCCGCATGCATAGCAATTACAGAAACCCGAAGTGTTGGAAGACATTTCCGCATTCTACGAGCCAGTAGGAGCCGTTGTAGTATGCGAAAATGACCCGACTAAGGTCGTCAAAGTTAGCTTCGCTGGAGGAGCCGAACTTCGCAAGTAAGTTGTCCAACTACTTCGGGAATATAAAGATGTCTTCGCTTGGTCACCGCTTGACATGACCGGAGTTTCACCAGATGTTATCACATACCGGCTGAACATTGACCCCGGAGTAAAGCCAATCCGGCAAAAGCAGCGGGTCTTCGCAGCAGACCGGAACCAGGTCATACATGATGAAGTGCACCAACTGTTAGAGGCACGAATACTTTTCGAGGTCAAGTATCCGACATGGATTGCTAACCCGGTGATGGTGAAGAAATAAGGAGGAGGTTGGCGAATGTGTATTGACTACACCGATCTAAATAAACACTGCCCCAAAGACTGTTATCCCCTCCCAAACATTGACAAGAAAGTCGAAGCTCTGGTCGGCCACAAGGTTTTCAGCTTCTTAGATCTGTATAAGGGATATCACCAAGTCTTGATGAGTAACGAAGATGTACCAAAGAAAGCTTTCATCACTGACTTCGGTGTCTTCGCATATAAGAAAATGCCTTTTGGACTGAAGAATGTTGGAGCTACTTATCAAAGAATGGTGGACAAGATATTCGAGCCCCACATCGACAAAAACGTGGAGGTATATGTTGACGACATCTTTGTCAAAAGTAAAGAGCCAGCCACCTGTGCCGACGATCTCGAGATCGCTCTCAGCCTCCTTCAGAAAGTCAACCTGAAGCTGAATCCTGAAAAGTGTACCTTTATGGTCCGATCCGGAAAATTTTTAGGATGTTAGGTTTCTCAAGAAGGATTAAAGGCTAACCCGTCCAAGGTCCGAGCTATCCAAGAGATGAAGGTTCCGGAGAAGATTCACGACGTGCACAAATTGACGGGCTGCCTAGCTGCCCTAAGTCGGTTCCTTTCGAAAGCGGCAGAGAAGCAACTCCCGTTCTTCAAGATTCTTAAGAAGAACCCAGTTTTTAAATGGGAAGATGAACACAAATCAGCGTTCGCCGACCTGAAAAAGTACCTCTCCAAGCTTCCAACCTTGTCGGTCCCACACGAAGGGGAAACTTCATCCCTATACCTCGCGGCTTCAGATGAAACTATAAGTGCAGTCCTAATATGTGAAGAAAAACGTCGGCAACTTCCGGTCTACTTCATCAGCCGAGCACTCAAAGGGCCAGAGATGAGGTATCAGCCATTGGAGAAGATCGCACTAGCGTTAGTAAACGCTGCGAGGAGGCTACGAACTTATTTCCAGGCACATCCGATACATGTCCTCACCGACCTCCCACTTCGGCAAGTGCTATTGAAGCCTGAAGCTACGGGCAGAATTGCGAAATGGGCAGTCGAGCTGGGTGAGCACGACATCAGCTACTGTCCACGCAGTGCTATCAAAGGCCAAGCCTTAGTTGACTTCCTTGTGGAATCGAAGTTTACAGAAGCACCGAAGCCACCCGATACCTCTTCAGATATTGTTGAAGCCGAACCCACAAGTTAACCGCCCAAACACTGTTGGAAGGTATACGTGGACGGGGCTTCTGGAAAATCAGGTGCGGGCATCATACTTCTCAGTCCAGACGAGCAGGAGATAACCTACGCACTTCACTTCGACTTCCCTACCACAAATAATGAAGTGGAGTACGAAGCCTTAATTGCAGGACTTCGCCTCGCTCAAAGTCTCCAAATACGAGCTGTACAAATCTACTGTGACTCCCAAGTCATAGTCAGCCATATGCTTGGCACATACGAGGCAAAGGGCGACAGAATGAAGAAGTATCTCCAAAAAGCTAAGAGTCTGCAAGAAAGCTTCACCTACTTCGAGTTGGTCCGAATCCCAAGAAGAGAAAATACCCGAGCTGATGCTTTAAGCAAATTGGCATCCTCGTCAACTAGCTCTCCTGTGGAAGGAGCCAAGCACCGAAGTATAGAGGAAGCTGAGGTCGGCCTCGTAGTTGATGATGATGCACCAAATTGGATGACTCCTCTTCAGACTTATTTGGAGAAGGGCGAGTTACCCAGTGACAAGCTTGAGGCAAGAAAGATCTTAAGCAAGTCATCAAAGTACGTCCTACAAGAAGGAATTATGTACAGAAAGTCATACCTTCAACCTCTTCTAAGATGTGTCGGGCCGAACCAAACAAACTATGCGTTACGTAAAGTTCATGAAGGGTCATGTGGAAGCTATATCGGAGCTCGAGCACTATTAAAGAAGGTCATGCGCTGGGGATACTATTGGCCTACAATGTTCCAAGACGCAGTCGAACTGGTCAAAAAGTGCCAAAAATGTCAAATCCATGGGACGGTGCTGAGATTACCTCAAACTGACCTCATAAGCATGCAAAGCCCGTGGTCGTTCGTGCAATGGGGAATTGACATCATTGGACCGTTTGATAAAGCTCCTGGACAGCTCCAGTTCCTTATCGTAGCCATCGATTACTTCACTAAGTGGGTCGAAGCCGAACCCTTGGCAAAGATCACAAGCAAGAACGCCCTCAACTTCGTATGGAAGAATGTGGTTTGCCGCTTCGGTGTACCTCGCATCCTTGTTTCAGATAATGGGACGCAATTCACCGATCGAACATTCAGAGAATGGTGTGAAGGGCTTCACATTCACCAAAAGTTCACTTCGGTAGCCCATCCTCAAGCGAACGGCCAAACCGAAGTTACGAACAGAACGATAGTCAAGGGACTCAAAACCCGCCTCGACCAAGCCAAAGGAGATTGGGCAGCAAATTTACCCCAAGTCCTATGGTCGTACCGAATAACTCCCCGGACCTCGAACGGTGAAACACCTTATAGTTTGGTGTATGGAACCAAAGCAGTGATCCCGGTAGTGATCGGCCTGCCGAGCCCGCGCACTCTCTACTTCGAAGCCGAAGTCAATGAGGAAGACCTCCGAACCGAACTGGATCTGTTGGAAGAGAAATGAGAGCTCGCCTACATAAGAGAAGTCAAATACAAGCAACAAGTAGCTCGGTACTACAACCAAAGAGTGAAGTACCAACAATTCTAAGTAGGCGATCTCGTACTTTGGAATAACGAGGTAAGTAAAGCGGAAAGGCTCGGCAAGCTTGAAGCCACATGGGAAGGACCGTACCGAGTAGAAGAAGTTTTCGGCAAAGGGTCGTACAAGCTCGCCCATTTATCCGGTGAGCCCATACCTCGCACATGGCACATTACTCATTTAAAGAAATACTTTGTATAAGTGGAGGAGAGTGATGGTCGAGATTAGTTCATATAAGGTCGTAGGTATCGTGTCAGGTCGTCTTGTTAGTTGTTTACTTTTCCAAACTTTAATTTTTTTATCAATAAAACTTTATTTTTCCTTTATTGTTTGTTCAAGTCCTTGCATATCATATCTTGCATGTCTCTCTCTCCCGCTTATGCTTAGTATTCTGATTTTTTATATTCTTCGTCGAAATCCAATTTCCAAAGTGAGCTATTTAAAGCCAAACTTCGTAGAAATCCAATTTCCGAAGTGAGCTATTTAAAGCCAAACTTCGTCGAAATCCAATTTCCGAAGTGAGCTATTTAAAGCCAAACTTCGTCGAAATCCAATTTCCGAAGTGAGCTATTTAAAGCCAAACTTCGTCAAAATCTAATTTCTGAAGTGAGCTATTTAAAGTCAAAATTCGTAGAAATCCAATTTCCGAAGTGACCTATTTAAAGCCAAACTTCGTCGAAATCCAATTTCTGAAGTGAGCTATTTAAAGCCAAACTTTGTCAAAAGACGAAGTAAGCTAGTAAAACCCTGACGAGGGTACTTAATAAACTTCATAATAGGAGTAAAATTAAAACGCGCGTATTGACCTAACCTTATTAAAAATAAAGGTACGAACTGCCTCTGCTAAAAACGAAGGCATCACCTTTGTTACAAGCGAGGAGAGCTACTTTGGTTTAAAACAAGGAGGCGCACCTCGGTTAAAAACAAAGATACAACCTTTGTTTAAAACGGAGAAGAGCCTAAACCTCGTCCAACGACGAGGTAGTGTTATTCAAAGCCTAAATCTCGTCCAAAGATGAGGTCGGGCTATTCAAAGCCTAAACCTCATCCGAAGATGAGGTAGTGCTATTCATAGCCTAAACCTCGTCTGAAGATGAGGTAGTGCTATTCAAAGCCTAAACCTCGTCCGAGGACGAGGTCGCAAGCCTACCTTTGTTTAAAACAAGGACCTTTTCCTATGTTAAAAATAAAGTAAAAGGCTCGAGCAAGGCTAAAATAATCCATTTTTTATTAAGAATGGAACTGTACAATTACATGGTGATCAAGATGAGCCCGGCGGCTTAGGCTTGCTACAACTAAGCCATTTCGAGACAAAATCACTATCAACATTGAAGTTCAAAACATCATCTATACTAAATTTTCCTCGTCCTCGTCCTTGAGCTGCGCCTCGACCTCTACCGCGTCCTTGTTGGAAACTCCGACCTCGGCCTCGGCCTCGTTGAACAACCAATTCACGTTCACGGTCATAGAACTCCTTCCAATGGGGAGCAAACCTCAAACTCGATGGACTGACAGAGGTTGACGAACTTGGACCGCCAACAGTAGACGAGCTCGAAGAGGCTGCTTCGTCTTGGGCAAGTCGAGCAGCCAACTTCGGGCGCCGAGCTAAGATCACATCGTACATACCGGCCACTCGCTTCAGCTAGGCCCTCTAATCTTGGAGTTGCCAGGAGTCCGCCCCGTATCTTTCTCGGTAATCTTTGCACCGGGCTGTGACCTCTGTTACCTTTGCGTCCACTTCAGCAATAGTTTTCCCGCCGTTTCGGCGGACAATGGCCTCGTACTCAGCATGCTCCTCGGCGATCTTTCTAGATTCTTCCTTCATGGCATCATACTTATCTCTAAGCTCCAATAGCCGAGCTTGAAGCTCGTCATTTCTAATTTGAGCGGCTCTAAGTCTCACGTCGGCCTTGTCCTGGATATGGTTAGCTTGGTCTTTCCAATGAAGAGCTTCGACATTCTTAGCTTCAAGAGCCCGCAATAAGTTATTGATTTAAGCTATATACGGAGATGCATCGAGAAATTCAGGAGAAGAAACAGACTACATAAACATGAAGATAATTTACATTAAACTTTGATGTTTATAACCACTAGGGCAAAGGTGAAACGACATCCTAGTGATGCCGTAGTACAAATGCCCTACATAAAAAAGAAAAAAGAAAAAAAAGGAGGTGATCAACTGACCACTCCGGTGTTCTCTTCATCACGAGGAGCCCCATCAGTAGCCGGAGCAGTTTCACCTTCACCTTTGACTTCGGCCTCCTCGTTCTCCTCAGCTTCCACTCCTTGGTGGCCAGCGTTCTCCACCTCAATCTTAGCAGTGCGGCTGAGGCCTGCGATCAGCTCCTCCAGCTCGTCATCCCGGTCGACCGGGCAATTTTCCACCGCCTCGGCAGTCAAAAATATGGATGCCGAGGCCAAGCTCTCCAGAAGCGGGACACCTTGGATGCCCTTCAGTAAGGCCTCGGCATACTTGCAGTACACCGCCTCATCCAACATCTCCTGATAACCGTACTTGGATTTATCCAAGTCCGGGATATCAACAGCAATGTTGTCGATAGTGTCACTAACAACACGAGCATTCAGGATGGAGGCCACCTGCCCGGCAAGCTCTGAGAACTTCTCAGGCCGGAACAGTCTCTCTGTGTACGCACGAAGCAGTGGCCCTTGCCCGGCAACCATTTTAGCCTCCTGTCGCCTCGCCGCCTCCACCTCGGCCCTCAACGAGTTCGCCTCCGTCTTCGCCGCCTCGGTAGCGGCCTGCTCCGCCACCAGTTTGGCTTCGGTCAATGCCAATTAATTGGCGAGGCTGCCCTTCTCATTTTCCAGGTTGCAGCGAACCCGGGCCATCTCGTTGTAGCGGTCGACCCCGGAGGTTAGGAAACCACTCAATTCTGAGGCCAGATCACTCAGCCTCATCACCATATCCTCGGCACCCTATATCAACACACATTAATGTCAGCAAATATATAATAATGAAATGTCGAAGTATAGCTGAAAGTGCGATACTACCTCGGGAAATGGCCGAGGCTGATTCACCAGTTCTCCAAAACCCTGGCGTCCAACACCGCCAGACAACCGGACTGCAGTGACTGTGTAATCCTCATCTCCAATCGAAGTAGCAATAGCCAACTTCTGCTGTTTCTTTTTTCGAATGAGAGGTTGCTCCGGAGGGGACCCCATTGGTGAGGAGCCTAGTCCGCTCTCTGTTCGCTCCGAAGAAACCTCGAACGCTGGCTTCTCAGTAGTGCTCGACCTTGCCCTCTTCTTACCGAGAAGTTTCACTGCAGAAAAATAGTAAGAGCCTCATCACAATGAAATGGAACACACACAACATTAAAAACAGACCAAGTGGAGCCTCACCCTTCACCGGCTCAATCATGGAGTCTGGATCATAAGGGCTCAGCCCTGCCCTCGCAAGATCGGCCTCGGTGAACTCTTCATCGACGAGACTCGTTAACACTTCCTCAAGCGCACCGAATCTCTCTTCGGTGCCTTGGTTCCTCAACTTACCCACATTCCACACGAAATGTGGGACCTCACCGAACCGGCAAAAGAAGAACTTAGACTGCCAGTTCGGGATTTTTGACTTCGTCTTCACTCTAAAGTCAAGACGGGGTGTCAGGTAGTACCACCCGTTGAATGAGTTGAATTGGAAGTATTTTAGGATCAGCTCTACTGACAGGCTGACCCCGTGATGACTACTAATTATACCTAAACCAGTGAACTGCCTAAACGAGTTCGGCGTTATTTGAGCTAAAGGAATTTTGAACTTCTGAAGAAGATCGGCGAAAACAGTGGGGAGGGGAAGACGAAGAGCGTGGTTTAAACAGTCTTCGTAAATAATTACGAACCCAATCAGAGGATTCGACGCTCTATCCTCCGGCCGAGGAACAATAATCTCGACGGAATTGGGGAATAAATAATTTTTCATAATGTTTAAAATTGCGGATGAATCTAGGATTGAAGAAAATTTTGACACTGTTCCGACTGAATCAAGGGGAGAAGCAAAAACTACCCTACACTTCGACGGAACGTCCGACTCTACAGTATATACATCTACATCTACATTTTCCGGTGAATGAGATACCGGCGGCGATATGGACCTTTCACCCGAATCCTGACTACCACTACCGCTCGACTCGCGAATACAAGAAGAGGAAGCCATGGAAACTTACTTTTTAAGCGATGGATGACTGTGGTGGCAACAAAATATTTCACTGGATTCTGGTGTAACACCAACGGCGACACTGCAAGCGTGAAGGTAGAAGATGAATTGCCGAAAATTTTTAGGGTTCCGAATTTCAAAAATGAATGACTGTGGCGTCTGAAAGAAGTTTTAGTAACTTTCTGCCTTTTCAACTTTCCCCCATAACACGCAAGCGCCTACTTTATCGGGACCCCAAACGGCGCATTTAATGTAACTGACACATCACGTGTTTGACCTTGTCCGCAATACCAGTTGCGCCGAGCCACTCCGCTCGTTTTAACGAGGCAATAAGCATTCTGACTTCGTCGAAATCCAATTTCTGAGGAGGCAATGCACATTTTATACCCACCTCGGCTTAACGAGGTGGCAAGCATTCTGATTTTGTCGAAATCTAATTTCCGAAAGGGGCAATGTGAAATTTAGCTCGACCTCATTTTAACAAAGCGGTACGCATTCCGACTTTGTCGAAATCTAATTTCCGAAGGGGCAATGCGAAATTTAGTTCGACCTCATCCTAATGAGGCGCTACACATTCCGACTTCATCGAAATTATATTTCCGAAGGGGCAATGTGAATTTCAGTTCAACCTCATCCTAACGAGGCGCTACACATTCCGACTTCGTCGAAATCTTATTTCCGAAGGGGCAATGTGAATTTCAGTTCGACCTCATCCTAACGAGGCGCTACACATTCTGACTTCGTCGAAATTATATTTCCGAAGGGGCAATGTGAATTTCAGTTCGACCTCATCCTAACGAGGCGCTACACATTCTGACTTCGTCGAAATTGTATTTCCGAAGGGGCAATGTGAATTTCAGTTCGACCTCATCCTAACGAGAAGGTACGCATTCCGACTTCGTCGAAATCTTATTTCCGAAGGGGCAATGTAACTTTCACTACTCATGCTTCACCTTTCTACCCCAAATCACACCCTCACTTCCATATCTTTTTGGGGGGGGGGGGGATGTGATAGAATATGGCCTAGCTACTAGGTTCAAGCATCGAGCCCAATATAATTGGGCTCCGACTGTCAAGCTCGGCCTATGCAGCTCGGCCCACTTAAGAGCCTTACTTGGCTCGGCCCAAACAGCCCACCTAGGCCGAGTCCACTTTGGCCCACCTCAAAGGAACCTCTACACCAAGGCAACTCCTACATCGACTACAATTCAAGCTCCACAAGAGATATAGAAGCTCGGTGTTTATCCAATAAATGAGGAGATCAAGCCAAAGAGTCCTAATAGGAAAAGACTTATAATCCTAGTCGAATTCCATATGTAAACACTTATAAATAGAGGTTTAGAATAGGTTGAAAGGGGAAGAATCTTTGTACAAGCTACACGCATATTAGCAATAATATTCATACTCTCTTTTGCTCCGTGGACGTAGATCTATTCTGGTAGATCGA
The DNA here is from genome assembly GCA_001642375.2 of Mentha longifolia. NCBI lineage: Eukaryota > Viridiplantae > Streptophyta > Magnoliopsida > Lamiales > Lamiaceae > Mentha > Mentha longifolia. Next base: position 27,450,613 of record CM038110.1, on the reverse strand, counting down.
ACCACGTAAATCCTTTGTGTCCCTTTTCGTGTTCATTAAATCCCAGTTTTCGTGCATTAACTATCTTGCGAAAATAAGATCGATCAAATATATTATCTGATTATATTTATTCGAATCCAGTCAGGATTCGTCCCGTATTCATATACTGAATATTCTGAATTTGTATCCGAATCTGGCTTTTTCGTATCCGACTCCGAATTCAAGAAAAAAATATAGTTCAGGATACGGTACAAGCACTATCCGTCCGTATCCGATCCGTTTTTCACCCCTAGGAATCCGAACACTAAAATGAGAACACTTAATTTTTTTTTTTTTTTTAATAATATCCATAATGTACGAATACCATTCATATCCAACCGATAATTGTAGTCTAGTGTCATTTTTAAGAGCCACATACGGAGCTCTTCCATTGTTCATGCCCTAAGTTAAGTTACTCGGTTCTTAATTTATTTATATTTCATATTATGTTTATTTTTTTTCTTGCTTTTCTCCTTTTAATTCTTTATGTGTAGAGAAATAAAGATATAATCTGAAAACGTGTGAAAATGTATCATACTTGGTCTCTATTTATAAAGAATGAAAAATTATGAATTTTGGTATAATTATTTTTTTAATTATTTAAAATATAAAAGATAAAAGTTATTTATTTTAAAATCTAAATAAAATTTGGTTGACCAATGAGAAGGAAACAAATGTTACCACCTTATCACTTATCAGTCCATCCAAGATAACGCCCTCAAATTTTTGAGCAAAAAACATGTTTGTTGTAACAATGGAGTCCGAATACCATAATGAAAACACCATGAACTTTTTTCTTCTTTTTTTTAATAATATTCATGGTGTACGAACACCATTCATATCCAACCAATACTTGTAGTCTAAGGGCATGTTTGGTATGAATGTTAAGATATTGCCGGATAACAGTATGCCTAGCTAAAAGTCATGACTTAAGTGAGTTAACAATATGTATGAAGTGTTTGGTAGATCATATTAAAAAATAGTGTAATATTATATTGTTGTTTGGTAGACTGGATTAAACACATACTAACTTTGTCATTTACTATTATACCCTTGTATTGAAATTTGAAATCACAAATGTATCTTTCAATAATTCAATACTCAAAAAAATTTATAACTCAAAATTTTATTACTCAAACTTTGATAAATTTTAAATTTCTTATAACTCAATTTTTGGTTTGTATGTTAAGAATTTTATAGCTCAAAAATTACGATCTAAAGTTAAATCTTGTGTACTTCAAAAGATAAAACATATGTGGCATATATTATCATGTTTAGTTAAATCCTATTAATGCAAGAGTCCTGCAACAAGAATCCACATACAACAACAATTGAGATGCTCAATAATGCAAAGCATCTATGATATATCCAAAACTTAGAATTCTCACATGAATGAATTGACCACGTACATAACAAATCCAAACAGGATAGTTTTGAACTTACAAATATATCCATCAATGTTTTTTTTTTTTTTTTTTCTGTGGAATATCAAATGAGAGGCTCATTTAATTTTCTTTTTGGCATAATTAAAGTGTAATATCCCGACTTTTCAAAAACAGGAAAAATTTTAAAATTTTGAATATTACTTAAGAATTCTTATATTTGATAAGACTTTTTAGAGTTATAGAATCGTATTAGAGAATGCTAAGAATGATTATATTATTCGCTACGATAAAGAAGAAACGTATGGTATAAAATGTTAGTTAGAGCTTCGATTTAAACTGTAGTACCTCGAAAATGATTTAAGATTATAAGATATTGAGATTAATTTAAATCTTGGATTAATTGTGGCCTTGTTGTACCAATTCATGTTGGACTGTAAGTAACATTTAATGAAATAGGTGATGGTCTTAAACCATATTATAGTTTTTGTTACCAAGGGGCTGTAAATGCAGCCCATTTCCTTAAGGCCCATAGATATTTATTCAGAATACTGTAGGCGGTGGAGATGATGTAAGTAACACTGATATTTCACTCTAACAGATTACCATACCAAAACTTTACCATTTCTACAGTAAACACCAGCATGCAGAAGAAGTAAAAATCAAAAAAGAAAGCAGAGAGAGGAGAAGAGAAAATCCAAAGTAGAGGAGGAAGAATCAATTGTTTTCACTTCAAGCCTGCAACTACAATAATCAAATCGTAGTAAGGGATTTCTATATTTATGCCTACAACATATACCCAATTTATTAATTCAGATTTTACTTATGCTTAGGAGGAGAACACAGAATCAAAAGAAAGAAGGATTTCTGCTATCTAATCCTCCCCAACCAGAACGCATCCATAAAAATATAAATCTACAATCAGGAAGCCATATCCTCTACTCTTTCTAATTTTCATTGTGATATATATATACTCGAAGCTTAAGAAAAAAAAAAAAAAAAAAAAAAAGACAACTCACTTCATCCATAGCAAGGTTCATATAATTAAATTTAAGTAAGAATGAATTCTAGTTTAATTGGTAGAAAACCTCCATAAGCTTTAGAATCTACCAAAACCATCCATGTATATATATTTAACCAACTACAAACTTGAATTTGGGTTACTGAGATAAATTGATATGAGGTAGGAAGAGGAGGGACATAAATCGGATTTTATATAAATAAGAGAAAAGGGCTTTGCCTTTGCTGCCGTCGGTGGGGGAGAAGAACACGGCAGCGGCGGCATTTAATTGTTGTCGACTGTGAGTATTAGCTGTTGTAGAGCTCGACGGCGACGAGGAACAGGGGCGGCATCCTTACCCTGTTGCTGCCACCAACGGCGGTGAAACTGAATTGTTGCCGGCCTGTAGAGGTCGACGACGATGGTGGCCGCCGAGACTGAGGGAACGCGGAAACGGGGAAGCGCCTCTGCCCTGCTGCCGTCACTAGTAACCATAATAGTGAAGGTGCGATGCTGCGAAGGTCGCAGTAGTGCCGACGACTCCTTAGAACGGTGTTTCGATCCTTTGCCATGGGAGGGACGAATTAGGAATTTTAGTTTCAGATTTTGGGGGTTTAAAGAACAAAAAAATTTCAGAAAAAAATAGGGAAGAAAGGAAAAATCTCGATGACATCTATGAGGGTGATGCCATAAACGCCGTGGTTAAGGAAGATAAGAGGAAGAGAGGAACAGTGGCTGGATGAAGAAGATGAAGTAGAGAGAGAAATTTTGAACTATGTTTAAAAGAAAGAAAGGGGGCGTGTAGGTTGTGTGTGTTGTAGGAGGATAAATGAAGAAACATGACTTTCTTCCAATTCTTTTCTTAATAAGCCACACCTAGTATTTTAATTGTGGGGCCCAACTGATGTAGAAAATGAGCATACCCCAATCAGCCCCAATTGTTGGGATTAATAGACTAAAGACTTTAGTTATAAAATTTTGATCATTAGTTAATGTAATTGCATTTTGAAAATTTAATGTTGTTCGTACATTAGGGGAATATACTCAACTTAACAATATGTTGGTTTATCTATTTTAAGATCTAATTGAGACCTGTTAAGTTATTAAATAAATATATATTATCTAGCCAAGTTAATTAAATGCTTACCAATTATTATTGATACATGAACACTGAGATAGATTCCTGTTGGGTGTTGGAGCAGTGTTGTTATGATATTATGATACAATTTATGAATTAATGTAAGGTTGGAACCTCTGTATCTATTTATTTTTATTTGACGGACCTATTATTACCGATAAATATTATTGTTGAGGACTGAGTTTTGAGATTAGTTCAAATGGAGAAATGGAGTTCTCATTGAACTAGTCGAACACTTTAGCTGATGCTTGTCTGATCGAGAACCTAGAGGGTTTTTGGAGAATTTAAAATATGTAGGAACTATGTCGAAATTTATCAAATTATTCCTTTCCAACATCTACTGAAACTTATATAGATTATATAGTTTCCGACCAGTTAGTTATTTACATATTCGTTCCTTTCTTATATCATTATTAATTTCACTTAATCCTTTCACGAATAGAGATATATACTTGAGGAACGAGCTATAATATAAATGGTCTTATATTAGGAATAAGAATGGATTGACTCTCCGTCTCTTCAACAAAAGACTTAGATTCTTATAATTAATTTAATAAAAAGGCAATCAATCGGGCTTAACTATTAACCGAACTAAACCTTACATCGAAAGATCAACTAGAAGGGATATAGAATCCTAAAGCCTCAAACATCTAGAGTTAGAAACATATTTATGTTGAAATAGAAATTACATATTTCTATAAGATTCAAACCTTTGCTAAATAAATGAACTTTGCTTCCTAAAGGTCAAGGACAAGGTAGGAATCAAGGGACTTGAAGGAGAACTAAGAATCAATCAGACACTTGTATAATTAGGTGGGCGTTATTTTCCTAAGCAAAGTATAATTTTGCTATAATGAAGCATGTTTTGACATGAAATACAAGTTTCTACGATTATTCATGCATAAAATATTTGTATGTTTCCGATCTGTGTTGATTCGCCAATGACGATCGGCTCTGTGCTAAGTAATAGTTGTTAGCCAGAGAGTGTACACGAAGTTGTAAGCTGTGTGCCCGGGAGGTGAGGGCCGGTTTATGAGATTAGTTGTGACCGTGAGAGGTGGCCAACTTTCACGGCGTGAGAGAAACAGATATGGATAATACATTAAGGATGCGAAAGGAGTTGTACATCCACACAGCTGTGAACAAAATGTGATTTTAGTATGCATGAGTTATTTTCCTAAAACCTTTATGCAATACTGATGAATGCATGAATAATAAATGATTTATATATGTTTTGGACATAACCCACGGGGTACATCAAGTACTCAGCCCTGCTCGTGTTTTCAAAAACTTGTAGGTTGAGCGAGGTGGTGACGGCGGCTGTGTTGAGAGAGAATGTTCTCTTCTTTTTGAACTTTGGTGCATAAATAGATATATATCTTCATATATGTATCTATGTTGGTTTAACTCTTCCGCTGTACGCTTGAACTCGTATTTCAGTAGTTTGTCTGTTCTTCTTTCGTTATGAATAGCTATATAGCCTTATAAGGATTCACCTTTTGAAACTCGTGTAACATATTTGAATCCTAGGCTACTTCGTTTATTGTAAATATTCGTTTCTCAAATATAAGATGTTGTTACTTTTCTTTCGGTAACAAATTCCAGATGCTTCTTGTGGAACTTATAGTTATTATTCGTTTGAATTCTTTCGATTGATTGGCATTTGTTTGAATAAAGGTTTTATATGCTCGTACCTTTCCGTACCTTTGTCTGTTATCTTCTTCTTTCTATTTTCCATCTCTTTATTTCAAACCCAAGTCACGCCCGACTAAACTTTCTTTCTTTCGAAAGTCGGGCCGTGACATAAAGACAACTTTAATTGATATTTTTTGTCTTCAACCAGTTAGTATTATTTTGTGCAATCCTACGTAATAGAGTAGACAATATTATATATTTCCTATTTGAAAATAATGTTACATTTAATATAACATGCAATTATATTATCATATAATATATTTTAGATAAAATAACTCATTATTTAAATATATCATGTTATTTAAATATATTTTTATTTAAATATATATATTTTATTTAAATAATTATATTATGATATTTTTTTAAATGCATACTAATTTAAATTTAAATAAATAATATGATATATTTAAATTTAAAATAATATATGTTTATGAATTATTAATACAATATATTTATAATAATAAAATAAAATGGATAGGAGCAGACAATATTTTATTAACCCAATAATTATCCATTATGTTGATTTACTGTTCAACGTGTGATTGTTATAGGAGGGGGGGTCGACATATTGTTAACAAACATAAACAGTGGATAATAAAGTGAATAGGAGCGGGCTTTATAATTATATAGGGCTTTCATGTTAATAATATAGGTCACCAAACAAGGTTACAAGACCATACTATAATCTAACATGAGCTTTATATACCCTACCAAACATGCCCTAAGTGTTATTTTTAAGAGCCACATTTGGGGCTCATCCATTGTTCATGCCCTAAGTTAAGTTGATGGGTTCTTAATTTATATATTTTCCATATCATGTTTATTTTATTTTTCTTGCTTTTCTCCTTTTTTATTTTTTATGTGTAGAAAAAAAAAGATAGAATATGAAAGTATGTAAAAATGTATCATATTTGATCTCTATTCATTTTCTATTTATAGAGAATGAAAAATCATGAATTTTGGTTTAATTTAATTATTAAAAATATAACAGATAAAGTTATTTATTTAAAAATCTAAATAAAATTTGACAAAAAATGTATCATATTTGGTCTCTATTCATTTTCTATTTATAGAGAATGAAAAATCATGAATTTTGGTTTAATTTGATTATTAAAAATATAACAGATAAAGTTATTTATTTAAAAATCTAAATAAAATTTGATGGACCAATGAGAAAGAGACAAGTGTCACCATATCATGGGTTCATCCATGATAACACCCTCAGGGTGTGTTTGGTGGATAGGATGAACCAAGATGAGGTGAATCATCTTGGTTCATCTAAGTGTTTGGTACCGAAATGAAATAAACTGGAGGGCCCGAGATGAAGCCCAAACCCGCTGCTATTTTACTGTTTTCGCTTGTTAACTCATCCGACGTTTTTGGTCGGATGACTTCAACTCATTCGAACAGTAACACAACACTTTCTCTCTTTTACCATTTTAGCCTTATGTATTTATACGATTTCAAATAATAATAATAATAATAATAATAATAATGTAATAAAATAATAATAATAATAATAAATAATAACAATAATAGCAATAATTATAATAATAACAATAATAATAATAATAATAATGTAATAAAATAATAGTAATAATTATAATAATAACAATAATAATAATAATAATAACGTAATAAAATAATAATAATAATAATAAAATAATAATAATAACAAGAATAATAATAATAATAATAATAATAATAATAAATAATAACAATAATAGTAATAATTATAATAATAACAATAATAATAATAATAAAAATAATAACTCAATAATAATAATACTAATAACAATAATAGTAATAATTATAATAATAACAATAATAATAATAATAAAAATAATAACTCAATAATAATAATAATAATAATAATAATAATAATAATAACAACGTAATAAAATAATAATAATAATAATAATAATAATAATAATAATAATAATAATAATAAAATAATAATAATCAATAATAACAATAATAGTAATAATAATAAAATAATAAATAATAACAATAATAGTAATAATTATAATAATAACAAGAATAATAAAAATAATAACTCAACAATAATAATAATAATAATAATAATAATAATAATAATAATAATAATAATAATAATAATAATACAGAGTAATAAATAATAAATAATAAAGTGTACTATTTAATCCCAACGATAAAAAGTAAAATCGGTAGGGGTATTTAATAAGGGTAATTTGGTAAATTTAAGCCTTCATCTAGAGTTAAGCATATTGTACCAAACACAAATATAATGTCATCGTACTTTTAATTTTTTGCTACCAAATGGAAATATAAACCCCTCATCTTGACACTATTCACATGACTCATCTTTAGATGAGTCATCCTTCCACAACTTGAATGAATCACCAAACACTACCTCAATATTTGAACGGACAACATGTTTCGTGTAGCAATGGAGTTCAAACACCAAAATGATAACCCCATGAACTTTTTATTTTTTAATAATATTCATGGTGTAGGAACACCATTAATATCCAACCAATAATTATAGTCTAAGGGCTCGTTTGGTAGCCAGTATAACTCAGAAAAAGCCTAGATAAGAAAATTTATCTCGGTTTTTCTTGTGTTTGGTATCCGAGAAAAATAATGTCATCGGCCCGCGAAAATGCTTGGGCCCGGACTAAATTCACTGTTACACTGACTATACCGCCTCTACCCCGGATAAGTTGTGATAAGTTTTTATTTTCAATTTTAATTATCAATTTTTATTTTTTATTTTAATTATCAATTTTTTATTTTCAATTTTAATTATCAATTTAATTATCAATTATTTATTTTTAATTTTAATTATCAATTTTTAGTTTCAATTTTAATTGTCAATTTTTTATTTTTAATTTTTATTATCAGTTTTTTATTTCAATTTTAATTATCAATTTTTTATTTTCAATTTTAATTATCATTTTTAATTATAATTTTAATTATCAATTTTTATTTTCAATTTTAATTATCAATTTTTTTCAATTTTAATTATCAATTTTTAATTTTAATTAAAAAAAATTATTTTTCAATTTTAATTATCAATTTTTTATTTTTAATTTTAATTATCAATTTTTTATTTTTAATTTTAATTAAAAATTTTATTTTCAATTTTAATTGTCAATTTTTCATTTTCAATTTTCAATTTTCATTTTCAATTTTTTATTTTTATTTTTAATTATCAATTTTTTATTTTAATTTTAATTAACAATTTTTATTTTCAATTTTAATTATCAATTTTTTATTTTTATTTTTAATTATCAATTTTTTATTTTCAATTTTAATTATCATTTTTTTATATTTCTTATCCCAATTTATCTATGTTTGTACCAAACACATAATATATTTCTTATCTCAACTTATTATATTTTTTTATCTCAAATTATCATACATTTTCTTATCCGCTCATTTCTCGGTATTGCTACCAAACAGGGCCTAAGTGTCATTTTTAAGAGCCCCTTCCATGGTTCATGCCCTAAGTTAAGTTGCTGGGTTCTTAATTTATTTATTTTTCCATATTATGTTTATTTTCTTTTTCTTGCTTTTCTACTTTTATTTTTTATTTTATTAACTTTAAATTATTAGCCTTTTTTTTTCCTGAGAATTACAAGTCAAATTTATTACAATTATAATACAATTCTACTCATATACATGAGAGATTCTGGTGGCCTCCACCTTGCCACTAGACCAAGACTTCTTCAGCTATTTGCCTTTTAATTTCATTTCTGTTAGAATCTAAGTATACAAAAACTTACCGGGCGTAATACAATTCAAAATAATATATGAAATAATACAATGAAACTACACTACCAAAATATGAATTACAACTTGTGAAGAAATCAACAACTAAACCGTAATATAGCCGAGTCAAGGAAAACCCTCTTTCCGCTAGACGAGATAAGCCCCAGTAGTGCTCTCGGTTTTGGCATATCGTCTCTAAAGATAAAACAGCTTCATTTCAAAGGTAGCAGCACCACAAATCTTGGAGCTTCGACGAACTAGATGAGGCGAAAAGTTGAGCTCGATGAAAGGAAGAGATGATGCAACGAGATGCTCATTTGTGTTGTGCGTCTAGAATGGCTTGTATGCTCACTATTTATAGGCACTCTCACATAGGGGAATCAATGCAGCCATTGATGCTCATCATGGCGAGTCAATGTCCATCATGACCATTCATGGCCATAATTGTGAGGTTACGGGAGTTACACGTGTAACTCCCGGGAGTTACGAGTGGCTGATAATGCGACCCACCTAGACGAGGTGTTTGTCTTGATTCGTTCGAGAGACGTATCTAAACGTCTCTTGCACACAATGCATGTTGGGCCAACAACGGATTGAGTTTTTGAATCCGAATCAGACTTAACATGCCAACCCATTTGCGTTAGTTTTGAAGGCTAAAAAAATAAAGCATTCAAGGCCCAAGCCCACGACCAGGCTTAAATAACAGCCCAAAGGACCAATGACCATGAAACTCGAATCCGAACCTGAACTCGAGCCCGATCAACTCCATTTCACTAAACAATTAAGTAATTCATCGAAACTCCAAACTTTATATTCATATCTCACTCACCACAAATTGATTTTGAGCATATAAATATACTAACTCCATCTATTCTAGGAATAGAGCAATAATCTATCATTTAATTTAATAAATAAATTAAATATAAAATATTAATATTTTATCAAAGACTAAATTTCCAACAGTTTCTTTCATGGTTTTTTGATTTCGTTTATTTCCCTCAATTGCCCTTTTCTTTTGTTGCTTTCCTTTTGTTTTATTTCCTTTTTAATCATCCTTGAATGATCGTTTATTTATTTATTTTGAAAGAAAGATGGTGCATTTATTAAATAACTAAGATATGTCTAATTTGGATTTAAAAAAAAGAAAGAAATGCTACATACAGTATAAATTACAGACTTTAAAAAAAGAAAAAAAACAATTCCATTGGATTTTTGGAGGCCGTGATTCGATCCACATTGGCCATATATCTCCCGCACATCAAATTGGATCCCCGATCCCCGTAACTTTAAGAACTCATATAAACCGTTGATACTACCTTAACTAACGGCCAAGACACACAAAATCTATGCCGCGGATCCACAATCTCAGCCGCAGGTAGGCATTCCTAATCTAACGGCTATAAATTACTAACAACATCTATTTAAAACATCATCGTTTTCAACTCCGCCACGACACCCAAGATCGCAAAATCCAAATTTCAAATCGAATTTGCAGAAGAAAATGTCGGGTCGGGGCAAGGGCGGCAAGGGTTTGGGAAAGGGCGGAGCGAAGCGCCATCGCAAGGTCCTCCGCGATAACATCCAAGGCATCACAAAGCCGGCCATTCGCCGCCTGGCTCGCCGTGGCGGCGTCAAGCGTATCAGTGGGCTAATCTATGAAGAGACGCGCGGAGTGCTGAAGATTTTTCTTGAGAATGTCATCCGCGACGCCGTCACCTACACCGAGCATGCTCGTCGCAAGACGGTGACGGCCATGGACGTGGTGTACGCTCTGAAGAGGCAGGGCCGTACTCTCTACGGGTTCGGGGGTTGATGATGTGTCTAGGGTTAGGGTTTTGTGTAAATTTCTTAGTTTCGTTTGAGGTCGTGGAAGTTAAAATTCAATGTATGGAGTTTGATTTTTCATCAATGAAATTGTATTTTCGTGCCTTAATGTTTAGCAGCTGTTTTTATCACTTCAATTTTTTTTTTCTTGTCTAATTTTATGCTACTGTCTGTTAGCTTTGAGTTATGGATTCTATACATTTATGTTGTTTCAGTCTAGTTCTTATAAATCAGGTACAATTTACCGCTTCAAATCATGATATTTTTGGCTGTGAAAAATGTATTGAGTTGTTATTCTCCTGAATATGGGATTTGTTCTTTGTTTTTATCTTATGAATTAGATCAGCATTTAACTAGCACAGCTCTGAAGCATTAAGTTTCAATATGTCTGAATTCATAGGTTTGCCACTTCTGAACTCATTAAGCTTCTGAGCGCTTGGGATCGATGCTTACTGTTCTTTTGCTTTTTTGATTTTCAGAATCTCAGTCCTTACATCTCCTTGAATTACTGTCTTATTAAATCAAGATTCTTGCTTGTAGCTAAATTGAAACTGGTGTACTTTTCGTTTTAATCATATGATACAAGATGAGGATCTTGTGGAAATGACTACTTCAGGTATGTAAATTTTTGCTGGAACAAGTACCTTTATATGTATTTCCGCTGGAGTAACTAATTTATGCATTTGCTATTGACAAGTAATCAAATAGAAAGAACACATAATGCTGAGCAGATTTAGGATCAATTTATAGCACGACATATGTATTTGAAGGTTCTGGAAATTGGTATACGTTGGGATTCTTGTTCTAATGCTGAAATGAGTTTTAATAGAGTTCCACCATAACCATATCCATAGCAGTGCCTGTAGGCTATATTTACATGATGATTAACCTTTACATTCAATATGTACATTCTATTCACAAGCATAAACAGATATCATATACTGGACTTGTATCCAGTACTATTATTATTGAGGAATTGATAAAGCATAGAACTCTAAGCATGTTGCAGTTCAGAAATGCTTCCATCTCCTATCACACACCATAAGCTGTACACAGGAGGTTATCTTCAGATAACCAGCCTTTTAAGATATTCTTAATCTTTGAGTGCATATAGCACAAGACAGAACGGATAATACGAGAGACGGAGGAAGACATGATTGGTAGATGAGCCCATGAAACATAGAGGAACAAATAGCACTATCAGTGCAACGACAAAGCTCGAGCTTATGATAAGGACTGTGTTTGCAAGCCAACTGAGTCTGCTGACTACTAGGTAGACACCCGCGAAGAAAGCAATAGACATCATAGCAAGAGCTATTCCCAAAAGAAGCAAAGCTGATTTCAGAGCTAAACGCATGGAACTCGGGTCTCCCAGTTGTGCCCATAATAGAGTGACGGCAACAATGACAGAGGTATGCATTGCTATGGTGTTGCAAATGACAAACTCGTGAAATTTTACCTTTATGAGCATGGTTGCAGTACCTTGGTTAAGATTGTTATTGTTATAACCACCAGGCATAGTGAAACCTGCTTGAAATGTGACAGTTGCAATTAGTGTGGCAACAAGCAGAATTGCGTTTATCTTATCTCTCCAACTCTCTGTCTCTTGTTGGTCTCCGAGCTTAAAACTCATGCTTCTTGAAGTTGTTGGTTTATGTGCTCGTGGGGCATCAACTGCTCTCAAGGCCATGCAAGTAAGTCTCTACATTGTGAATCAGTTATTGCCTTTGTTGATCATATAAATTGAGAAATTTCATATCTTGTCAAACATACATACTAATCTATTCAATTTTCTATTTGAAATACATACCTTGTGAATTGATACTAATCCCACTTCCATTTGTTCCTCAGCAATGTCAAGTGCCATCTGGCGGTTGTTGTTCAACAGCCTTGGAGTCACTCTTTTATCCCTCACGAGAATGCCTACGAGCTTTGGGTGCGCGTAAATGGTGGCAAGGTGTAAAGGTGTGTTTCCATCAGCATCTTTTTCATTGATAAGCATATCAAGCTCTTGCCTTTTAAGCATATACTCTACTGCTTTATATTTTCCACTTCTAGCGGCCACGTGCAGTATATTCTGACCATGCACAGTTAGCAACTCCCTTGTATCTGGGCGGTGCTGAAGCATTATCTGTATTATATCTACAAGTCCTTTTGTGGCTGCTGAATGGATGGGGTATAAGCCTTGTTTATCTTTCTGGTAAGCAGATTCAAACTGCCTTTGTAGTAAAAATTTGACCCCTTCTGTAAATCCTATGCATACTGCTGCATGCAGAGGGCTTTTGCCTATGCTATTTCGCTGCTGAAACAACGATGGATCCTTTCCCCACAACAACTGAATGACGTCTACAATTTTCGTAAGAAAGCGAAAAGGGAAATTAAGAAAAACATTAAATTGTAAGAAGAAAGAAGAAAATTGTTGTATCTATATATGTAAATGAAATGGATGAACTACTTTATCATACTACTGCCAGATGTCTGCAAGATAAACAAATATCCTCACAAACATTTGAAGCTTTATGCAACTTCTTGACACACTGCAGGTGCTAATTGATATTTATGTTTAGTTAATCTAAATCTGTCTTCATTACCAAATGTCAGCAGAATATCATATAGTACATTGAAAATAAACAAAATATTTGGATGCTACTTACCTATGTTGTGTGCGAGGATTGCAGCAAAAACGGGCGACTTGCTTTTATGTTTTCCAATTTTGCTACAATTCCCGACAGGATTGTCCATAAGAAGCCTAACAATGGTGAGAAATCCTGCTCCTGCAGCCAAATAAAGCAAAGATTTACCTTCCTTGTTAAGAGAATAACACATCTCTGGATTTTTGTTGATCAGAATTCGAGCCACTTCTTCATGCCCATGCTTTATTGCCTCATGCAGTGCAGTATTTCCTTCCTCGTTCTTCTCACACAGTCCACCTGCTCCGAAATCTGAATTCACGAGTATCGTCACCAGTCGTGAATTTCCAGCTCTGGCTGCTATATGAAGTGCAGTGTTACCCTTTGCATTCTTTTCAGCAACTAAGTCAGGTAAATCTTTGCAGATTAGTTTAACAATTTCGTAACTCGAAAAGGTTGTTGCTATGTGTAGTACTGTCTTCTTCTGTGGGCTTAATTGCACACAAGAAGCTGTTGGCCCGTGATCAAACGTTTCACGTTCCATTGCTCTCACGAATTCAAGAATGTCGTCCTTCATCAATGCTCTGTATAATTTTGGATCCATGGTTTGTGCAGTCTCGTAACTATCCTCTTCGTCGAGTAAAGATGGAGATTTTGGCACTGACATAGGTAATTGGCTTGTTTATTTTCCTTACTCTCATAGTTGAAGAAAACCTACTCTTGAGGATTTTATACAAGCATGCTTGCCTACCAACTCTCTGTAAATTGTCTTGTAATTTCTTTGAAACTCTGCTGTTTGATCTTCCTTTGAACCATGCATGATCAGTCAGTTTCAAGGATTAGTGGAATTGCTTGGTTGAAAGCTATTACACGTAGATCTTATTCTGTTTGGACCATCCAGATTCTAATATCTGACAGTGAAACAAATTAAATTTAGTTCTATTTTTTAATCAGTAGCAAGGCTCCTAGAATTTACCTCTTTAGTCAGATTTGATACCTCTTATATCAGAATATTCTTTAGGATCTAACAGGAAAATATAAATTACTAGATTTGATTATGAAAATGATGATATATTCTTGTTGACAAGTGTAAAAACTAAATCATGCTGGCCATATTTTACTTATCTAGTTGTCTAATACAGTAATACTATATGATATACTACTATTTATATATTTTTGCATAATTTGGGAAAATATTGAGTGAAGTTGGAGTTATGTGTTTGTATCATATCATTAGTCAATCACGCGTGTTTAGGAAATTGTACAGTAAGTATCATATTATTTGATTCAAAGACTAAGACTTCTGATATTGATCTTTCAGTCTCATTTCAGGTAGGCTGCTACAAATTGAGTTACTTTAATGACTCAGTCTCCAAGTCTTGTTTTCATACTTCTCTCATGCATGATGTTGCCATGCCTCCATTTTATATTTGGGGTGTGTTCTCTTTGAAGGAAAACGAGAGAAATGAAAAATTTTCGACCATTTTCCTCCTTTGTCCTTTGTTCTTGGAAAATTTTCCTTTGGCAGGAGGTATAATTTTCTTACATTAGTCTCTTTCTCACATTTTTACTCCAAATCATGATAATATTTTCTCACTTATTTATAGTGACGAGAACACATTGAGCATTTTTTTTTTTGCTTGCAAAGAGGGTTGATCGTCTTTCTATTTGTATTTTATCTATATATCTTAGCATTTTTGTATTTGTTACCTGCTTTGTACTTTTATTTGTCTATATTCTCTACCTTAGCGTTGTATGAGAAATCGCAGCAATTAACTTGTTTTTGGTTAATATTATTATTAAGTTTGGAATCGTTCAATAAGTTAAGGTAGCAAGTGACCAAATCGAAACTAGTCACGTTGAGATGCATTTGCTCTTACATAAATATGTATATATCGTAAAAACCTAGAAGTCATTATTTTTTTATAACAACACCTACAAGTCATTATTAGAAAATCTAGGAAGTTAGTTACATGCCTCGATTTTATTGAATATTTATTAAATACTTATAACTAAAACTCTATATGAAATTTCTCAATAAGACTGGTATGCTCTTAGTAGAATATGTATGTAACTAAAAGTCTAAAACCAATCAGATTACGAGAGTAACTAAGAAAAGAGAAACATAAAATGCAAAATAAACCAACACGATCAATTGGGGGCCTAGTAATATTATTCTTGGCATATATGTTTGGTATACAAAGTGTATCTAGTAATGCATATGCATATCTATATCTATATACTAAAGTAGGATAGTTTCCAATTCTACTTTCTCTCCTAAAATCTTGATATTAACACCTTATTATTTTATCTTTTATGTCACTTTATATTTCCAATTAACATAATAAATAGTGAACTTGGAACAATTTAATGCATTTTCAAACCATCCTTTCAGTTTCCAATATATATTTATACATTCTTTTGGTTTTCAATACGTTAATTTATAAAAAAAAACACAGATGAGAAGTCATTATTTTTAATTTATTAAAATTGTGAACTCTGTAAAGTTTTCTTTGGTTTTTATAATTAATTATCTTACTTTAATTTATTAAAAATATCATTGAATGAATGCGATTTCGACGAAAATTTTACAAAGTGTATTCGGTGCAACCCCCATGCGTGGTGTTTTTTTTTTATTTTTATTTTTCCTTATTTTTTTAATTTTAATTTTAATTTTTTTATTTTTTATAAATAAATGGATATGACGGGGTTCAAAATTAAAAATAGTATGTAAAGTTTGTGAGTCATATGTGATTTTTATGTAAATAGAGGGATTAAAGGGTGATTTTAAACATAGCCCCTTTTTTATCCTTATAGCCCCTAATTTACGTAAATAAATAAAAATATTATTGGATGACTATTTTAACCCAACCTGAAATTTTAGCCCCCCAAGAAACTTGAAAAGAAAACGGAAAAAAAAAAATTTATATATAAAACTAGTCTAATAACCATCATATCATGGAAAACAATCTCAATAAAATCCAAAATATCAGTAATTTATCGAGCAAGTTACTGCTCGAGAAACATTCCTTATTCTTGATTCTTAACTTCTAAATAAATGGATAACCCAACTAATCTCCGAAAACAGAAAGTCTACTTTATAACTAACACAAACAGTTGGAGTGCCTTATATTAGCCTAGTGTAATTACGAACTACGTATATTTAGATATATTAAAGAAAAATATACTCCCTCCGTTCCACCTAAAATGACCCGTTTTCCTTTTCAAGAAGTTCCACTCAAGATGATCTATTTTCTTTTTGGGGAATAATTAGGGTCTAAATGGTACAATTAGTAAATCTCTTATTATACTTAACATTTTCTAATTAAATCTCATCATCCACTCACCTCTTAGCATGTATCCCAATATAATTTAAATTCTAAAAGTTTAAATTATCATAACTTGCTCGTTTGTTTTCCGATTTTTATGATTTTCACCAAATTAAATGTCTAGATACGATTTTTCATTTAATATCAGACATCAATATGTTTTTATGCATATGTGATGATCTAGTTTTTAAATATGCCTAAATACACAAAATCATATTACATCCATAAACACAAGAGATAATGTAGTCATTTACCTATAGGGCTTAAGTTTTATCAACTTATACCTAGAACATAATAAAAAAACAAAAAATACCTAAACTTTCACATGTGTTCCCATATTGCCCTTACTCCATCATTCACATGTAACCCTGATCTCACCTCTCACCTCTCCTCTCTCTCTCTTATCGTCTCTGTCTTCTCTCTCTCTCTGCGGATCTGGAAGCACGTTCTGGCACAAAAAGCCCTCCACGATCTCCCTCATCTTGACGAGGACTATGGAGGAGATCTCCTCCGACGAGGGGTCAGAGAAGCGGCAGCCGATGAAGCGCTTGGCGTCGAAGACGGTGGAATTTTGAAAATTTTCTCCCACCCTTTTTCTCCTCCTGCTCGTAGATTTAAAAGCTTTTTCAGGTGAAGTGAGCAGCGCTGGCGGACGTGGTGTCACGAACTCCTCTGATCGAACTTATTTTCACAAGGTAATTAATGCACGAAAACTGGAATTTAATGAACACGAAAAGAGACACGAAGGATTTGCGTGGTTCGATCTATGGGGATAGATCTACATCCACGAAGCAAAAGTGTGTATGGATTTTATTGAGAGTATGCGTATAGCTTGTACAAAGATTGTTCTCCCCCTTCCATCTATTCTAAACCCCTATTTATAAGTATCTACACATGGAATTCAACTAGGTTTACAAGTCTTTTCCTATGAGAACTCTTTGGCTTAATCTCCTCCTTTATTGGATAAAAACCGAACTTCTATATCTCTTGGAGCTTGAATTGTAGTCGATGTAGGAGTTGCCTTGGTGTAGAAGTCTTCTTTGAAGTAGATTGTAGCTGACTGGGCCGAGCTGCGTTGGCCGAGCTTAGCTGTCAGGGCCCAAATATATTGGGCTCGATGCTTGGGCCTAGTAGCTAGGCCATATACTATCACATCCCCTCCCCCCAAAAGATATGGAAGTGAGGATGTGGGTCGGGGTAGAAAGTCGAAGTAGGAGTAGTGGAAGTGCATTGCCCCGTTCGAAAATGCGTACCACCTCATTTGGACGAGGTCGAACTAAAATTCGCATTGCCCATTCGAAAATTAGATTTTGACGAAGTTAGAATGCGTACCGCCTCGTTTGGACGAGGTCAAACTAAACTAAAATTCGCATTGCCCCTTCGGAAATTAGATTTTGACGAAGTCGGAATGCGTACCGCCTCGTTTGGATGAGGTCGAACTAAAATTCGCATTGCCCCTTCAGAAATTAGATTTCGACGAAGTCGGAATGCGTGCCGCCTCATTTGGACGAGGTCGAACTAAAATTCGCATTGCCCCTTCGGAAATTAGATTTCGACGAAGTCGGAATGCGTACCGCCTCGTTAAGACGAGGTTTAATGAAAATTCGCATTGCCCCTTCAGAAATTAGATTTCGACGAAGTCGGAATGCGTACCGCCTCATTTGGATGAGGTCGAACTAAAATTCACATTGCCCCTTCGGAAATTAGATTTTGACGAAGTCGGAATGCGTACCACCTCATTTGGACGAGGTCGAACTAAAATTCGCATTGCCCATTCGAAAATTAGATTTTGACGAAGTTAGAATGCGTACCGCCTCGTTTGGACGAGGTCAAACTAAACTAAAATTCGCATTGCCCCTTCGGAAATTAGATTTTGACGAAGTCGGAATGCGTACCGCCTCGTTTGGATGAGGTCGAACTAAAATTCGCATTGCCCCTTCAGAAATTAGATTTCGACGAAGTCGGAATGCGTGCCGCCTCATTTGGACGAGGTCGAACTAAAATTCGCATTGCCCCTTCGGAAATTAGATTTCGACGAAGTCGGAATGCGTACCGCCTCGTTAAGACGAGGTTTAATGAAAATTCGCATTGCCCCTTCAGAAATTAGATTTCGACGAAGTCGGAATGCGTACCGCCTCATTTGGATGAGGTCGAACTAAAATTCACATTGCCCCTTCGGAAATTAGATTTTGACGAAGTCGGAATGCGTACCGCCTCGTTTGGATGAGGTTGAACTAAAATTCGCATTGCCCCTTCGGAAATTATATTTCGACAAAGTCGGAATGCCTACCGCCTCGTTTGAACGAGGTCGAACTAAAATTCGCATTGCCCCTTCGGAAATTAGATTTCGACGAAGTCGGAATGCGTACCGCCTCGTTTGAACGAGGTTGATGTTGTTATATCTCATTTAATTACGAGGTAAGTAAATAGTGGAGTGAAGTGGCTTAGCGCGGGTCAGCATTGCGAGTGCTGTCGAACACGTGATATGCCAGTTATCTAAAATGCGCCGTTTGGGGTCCCGATAAAGTAGGCACGTGCGTATCGTGGAGGGAATGCGAAAAGGCGGAAAGTTGATAAAACTTCTTTCATACGCCAAAATTAGTCATTTCGAAGTCTGGAACCCTAAGAACTTGGCGATTCACTTTCAATCTCACGATTTGCAACGTTGCCAGTGTTGTTGTGCCGAAATCCAGTGAAATATTTGTCACCACAGTCGTCCATCGCTTTGAAAAGTAAGTTTCCATGGCTTCTTCTTCTTTTAATCGTGAATCGAGCGGTAGTGGTAGTCGGGATTCTGGGGAAAGGTCCATGTCGCCGCCGGTATCCCATCCGCCGGAAAATGTAGATGTAGACATATATACGGTAGATTCGGACATTCCTTCGAAGTGTAGGGTAGTTTTTGCTTCACCCATTGATTCAGTCGGAACAGTGTCGAAGTTTTCTTCAACCCTAGATTTACCCGCAATTTTGAAAATTGCGAAAAATTATTTATTTCCTAATTCGGTAGAGATGGTAGTTCCTCGACCGGAGGATAGGGCATCAAATCCTCCAATTGGATTCGTAACTATCTACGAAGATTGTTTAAACCACGGTCTTCGTCTTCCCCTTCTCTCTATTTTCGCCGATCTCCTTCGGAAGTTCGGCATTCCTTAGCTCAAATAATGCCAAACTCGTTTAGGTAGTTCACGGGTTTAGGCATACTTCGTAGTCGACACGGGGTCAGCAGTAGAGCTGATCCTTAAATATTTCAATTTAATTCCTTCAAAGGGTGGTACTATTTGACACCCCGTCTTGAATTTAGAGTCAAGACGAAGTCAAAAATCCTGAACTGGCAGTCGAAGTTCTTTTTCTGCCGGTTCGGTGAGGTCCCACATTTCATGTGGAATGTGGGTAAAACTGAGGAACCAAGGCACCGAAGGAAAGTTCGGTGCACTTGAGGAAGTGTTGATGAACCTCGTCGAGGAAGAATTCACCGAGGCCGATCTTGCTAGGGTGGGGCTGAGCCCTTATGATCCAGACTCCATGGTTAAGCCGGTGAAGGGTGAGGCTCCACTTGGTCTATTTTTATCCTGTTTTATGTTTTCCATGTCATGGCGATAATAGGCTCGCTATGTGTTTCTTTGCAGTGAAACTACTCGGTATGAAGAGGATAAGGTCCAGCTCTACTGAGAAGCCAGCGTCTGAGGCTTCTTCGGAGCGAATAGAGAGCGGACTAGGCTCATCACCAATGGGGTCCCTTCCAGAGCGACCCCTTATACGTAAAAAGAAACTACAGAAGTTGGCTGTCGCCACTTCAATCGAAGAGGAGGATTGCACTGTTACTGCAGTTCGGTCGTCTCTTGGTGTAGGAGGCCAGGGTTTTGGAGGACTGGTGAATCAGCTTCGGCCATTCCCGAGTAGTATCGTACCTTCATCTGTACTTCGGCATCTCCTAATTTTTTTTTAACATTAATATTTACTGATGTAGGGTGCCGAGGATATGGTGACGAGGCTGAGTGATCTGGCCTCAGAATTGAGCGGTTTTCTAACCTCCGGGGTCGACCGCTACAACGAGATGGCCCGGGTTCGCCGCGACCTGGAAAATGAGAAGGGCGGCTCGCCAACCGACTGGCGTTGGCCGAACAAAGACTAGCATTGGAGCGGGCCGCTACCGAAGCGGCGAAGACGGAGGTAGCCTCGTGGAGGGCTGAGGCGGAGGCGGCGAGGCAGCGGGAAGCCGAAATGGTTGCCGGGCAGGGGCCGCTGCTTCGGGCGTATACAGAGAGACTCTTCCGGTTTGAGAAGTTCTCAGAGCTTGCCGGGCAGGTGGCCTCGATCCTAAACGCTCGCGTTGTCAGTGACACCATCAACGGCATTGCTGCTGATATTCCGGACTTGGATAAATCCAAGTACGGTTATCAGGAGATGTCGGATGAGGCCTTGTACCGCAAGTATGCCGAGGCTTACTAAAGGGCATTCAAGGTATCCCTCTACTGGACAGCTTGGCCTCGGCATCTACATTTCTGACCGCCGAGGTGGTGGAAAATTGCCCGGTCGACCGAGATGATGA